>OMNZ01111654.1:0-10733 GCA_900303255.1 Lesueurigobius sanzi
ACTCAAAAGTCAAATCCCATATAATTTTACCCTCAAGAGGGCCACACAGGCTGTTTTAAGCACAAAAGTTAGATTTCTACAAATGTGCACTAAAATGTCAAAGTAATTATGGAGACATGTAGCAACACTATTAGACACCCATTTATACAGTTAATCAGCAAAAAAAAGTTGATTTGGTGTTTAGTTGTTCTTTAATAGAGGGGAGAGGGGCTCCACAGATCTTCTCCGCTGCTCTCACGATGCGCTGGAGGCTCCTTCGACAGGAGGCAGTGCTGGCGCCGTGCCACACAGTGATGGAGCTGGTCAGGATGCTCTCTATAGTCCCTCTGTAGAAGTTGGACATAACGGAGGCAGGGACTCTGGCTCTTCTCAACTTGCGGAGAAAGTAGAGTCGCTGATTACTTTTCTTGACCAATGATGTGGTGTGCATGGTCCAGGAGAGCTTCTCTGTGATGTGCACACCCAGGAACTTAGTGCTGGTCACCCTCTCAACTACAGCACCGTTGATTGTTAGAGGAGCATGCTGGACCCGCGCCCTTCGAAAGTCCACAACAATCTCTTTTGTCTTGTCCACATTTAGAGAGAGATTGTTCTGTGTGCACCACATGGCCAGACTGCTCACCTCACTCCTGTAGTTTGACTCGTCTCTGTTACATTAACTCTTCTTTTTCCAGGAGTTTTGTCGCTCTAAGTTTATTGCACACGATGACAGGAGGTGACGATCATAGAGCGGTATTTAACACATTTTTGGGAATGGCTCTCAAACCCACTAGCCCAGTGGTCCCCAACCTTTTCTCCTAGAAGCGGCTTCTGTACCCAAAGTAACAAGTACGGCCGCTGGATCAGAGAAGCCATCGAGATCAGGAAACAATGGAATCAATGAACCGGGACGATGGAGCTTACACCCTTTCTCACGCCTTGGACAAGTCACTTCACCGTCATGCGACGCTTCATATGAAGACAACAGGAAGTAGCCGAAACTAGTCAAGCAGGTAAACAAACCTCCTGTCTTACTAAAAGAACCCCTCACTACAGAGCTGCAGTTTTGCTGTCCAGTCCTCCTAAGTTTGGGTGTTTTTTTTTCCGAAGGTTTAGGTGTAATTAAATGGTCTATGTTTTTGATCCAGTTTAATCCTGGTTAGTTATTGATCTAGACTTAGTGGTACTTGGAATGTCAAATATTTTATGGTGTGGTACTTGGTGTTCACTTGGAAAAAGCCAGATTGATATTTTCTCAAAACATAGCTACACAACAAAGCACCATGCAGTCAAATATTTTTTGTAACTGTCATGTTTTTAATTATTATCTAGAAAAGTAAATGTAAACTCCCGCCCACTCATGCAAATACTGCCTCGTGATTGGGCCGAAACAACTGTGGATTTGGGCCCAATTGTTTTAGTTGGAGCCTTTCAAGATGGTTTATATGTGACAGTCCAACTTGCAGCTCAAGGTTAACTGAGAATACCTAAAACTTCAATTTTGTACAACATCTTCAAAAGTGCAGGAGTGCACAAATGTCTCACTTTACACACAGTAATTACTAATTACTATTTTTAAGAGACACTTATTTTATTTAATCATTATTAGCTTTTTTTTTAGTTTTTTATTCTATTCCAGTATTATTACTACTGTTTGCAAACCTTTTTCTTCATGATGGCACATTTCCTGACTTTTTGCACCCCCCCTTGTGTGATCCTGTCCTAAGAGCTGTTGTAACAAGTAAATTTCTCCATTGTGAGACCAACTAAGAACTATCTTATCTAAAGTTGTTTTGAAAATGTTTAACTTCTGAAAACATTAAGACAAAAGAATGTGTAAGAAATTCAAGATCTTTATTTACAAATCTGTAGTATGAACAAAAGTGAAAAACTCTTCACGAACGACAAAACTATCTCTACAGAAGTAACACTGTAACTTAACATCTATGTTACAAAAATACGACAACAGCCTATACTTACAATATCTACAGCATTTTCACGTCGACATTCCACGTCTTTAAAGTGTTTAGTGTCAAAGATTGTCTTCAATGTGCAACAGTTTATGGATCATTCTTCTTCTTCACACACGAAAGCTTCATCAAACCAGCGGCTAATTTTTAAAGTCTCAGTTTCTCTTCTACAAACGAAGACGCTAAAAGAAAAGACATTCTCGAAACCCCACAGGTCCGTAAAGAAAGTCAAAGCTCGTCAGACTTCATTCAGATTCACCTTTGGGCCCCTGTGTGTGTGTCTCTGTGGTGGTCGGGGCGCGTGGAGGGGCCCCTCAGGTCAGCAGCGACATGTGGAGGGGTGCGTGAGGGGGAAGCGTGGAGCGGGACCAGCGGGTGACGATGTTGAAACGAGATCTGCACCAGTCGAGGAGGAGGACGAGGCTTCAGGGAGCGACACGAGGTGAAGACGTCCCGGTCAACCTGGAACACAGCAACAGGAAACAGAGGCAGGTGAGAGGGGCCCGTCTAAGGTGAGAGGGGCCCACAGCAGTCACGGAGGAATCACAGACATGGTGTATACGTAGTTAAATTATATGACTGCAGAAGGATTCATTTGTATTTTTTAATTCCAGCAACATTTAGGGCCGGAGCAGGGTTGTCAGGTGTCATCGTCCCTATTTTCCACTTTATTTTACTAGTTAATCAGGGGTTATTTATTTATTTGTTTGTTTGAGAAGCATAGTATTGCAAACATGGTTCACAGAAATACTCTCAAAAAGAAAGTACATGATATCTCACTGTTTATGCTCTTATGTGTAAATAACAAAGTCATGAACTGAACAGCACAATGTCCTACGAGAAATATTAGAAAAGGCACATGTCTTGAAAGAAAAGAGTGTATTTAAAGTTATTATTTATGATCATACAAAGTATTTTCTTGAGAAAAGAGCATATTTAAATGTAGCATAATTAGCATATCTTAAAGGCATACACCTGTATGGCCTGAAGAAGAAGTGTCTCGTATCCTCTCTCTTTGCTGTCTAGTTATTATTAATTGTAACTGAAAATAGTAAATTAAGCTTTTCGAGTGCTGCTATTGCATGGAAAACAACATGACCAATATCCACACAAAAGCTTTAAGACGTGGGATGACATGACTGCAAACCTGACAACTCTGAGCCAAAGCTCATTACACTTAATTCAAATCAAATCAAATGTACTTTTGTAGAGCCCAGTATCACAAACAAAATTTGCCTCAAAGGGCTTCACAAATATAAAAATCTTTCCATGTCACACCACGGTGAAAAGGTCCTGGTCGACAGGTCATCCAGAAACAATTAAAACATAATTAAAACAATATATCCAGAAATGAAATGCCCTATACCAGGGGTGCCCAATTTTTTTTTTCATGGAGGGCGAAAAGGAAAAATATTTACACGCAAAGGACCGGACGCAATACTGTTTTACATTTAGAAAGATTAAACTGGGTCTAAACCGGGACTAAATCAGGACTATAGCAGGGCTAAACTAGGACAAAACCATTACTATAACAGGACTAAACCAATCCTGGTAACTTGACCTTGTGTCTTTCTTCTGTCTTTACCTAGTGAAACAAATCTGCAATTTTGCTCTTAAAATGAATGTGCTGTTGAGTAGGACATGCTGTTTTTGTGTCCTGACGCATCAATGTAAATATTCCTTACAAATCTAAGCGCCATCTGGAGGGATTGATTATAAAATGTTTTTATTGATTATGGACTGGAAGGTTGACTAACATTAGTGATTATTACTCCCAGAATGTTTTGAAGCATGTTGATGAACTCATTCCTGTGAATAATTTGGATATAACTTTAAGTGCTTTGGGAAAGTTCTGAATAAGTTTGGACACAACCAACAATTTCAAAGTTACAAGCTCCTTTCCATTGTAAACCAAATAATCTGGTATAGGGTCTTTAATGCTTAGTAAATCAAATTGCAACAAATGCATAGATACTGCACATATTCCCTTTGTTTATTCTGATATACAGTACTATATGGATGATTATACATTCCATTTATTTGTGATTAACTAATGACTTGAACTAGACATTATCATCCAAATTCCTTCTTTCCTTGACTCCTGAGCGACAGTGTTAACAGTTTTCTCTCACCTTCCTGATGCGTCTCCTCTTCGTGTCTGACTCTGTCCTCGTGCTCGTCTCCCTCGCCCCTGCGCCTCTCCGCCGCGACCTCCAACCCCTCCGACCCCGCCTCCTCGTCCTCCTGCTCCTCCTCAGCGTGCGAGCGTCTGCGGCACACGGTGACAGTTGCAGGTAAATATATCATTTTGTTTCTTTCAGCCACACCTTTCGCACACGCTTATCGATGAGAGTGACTCCCACACTTCAAAGGCCGGAGCAATTAACCACATTTAATTCAGTCTCTGGGGAAATAGGAGTTACTGCGCTCCCCGAAGGCATCGTGCAGAGATCCCGTGTCGAGGTGGAGGGTGTGAGACGCTCTTTAACCACTGTGTTTGCTCAAAACTATACGGGCAGCATTCTTGACGATCTATAGGCAGCCAACTGACGTGGCAAGTAATAATTACATTTGCTTTACTGCTAAGAGTACTTCTCAACTGGTAACCGCCCAAAGGTAACAATCCGCAACCCAAACATATAATATATAATGTATGATATGACATGGCCGTGCATAACCACACAGCTGAAATTATGGTCAAAAGAACAGTCTCAGGTTCTTTTTCAGCAGAGAAAAAAAAGAAGAAGAAGAAGAGGAGGAGGAGGAGGAGGGGTCATGAAGAAGAAGAAGGGTCATGAAGAAGGAGAAGAAAAAGAAGAGGAACAGTCATGAAGAAGAAGAACGGTCATGAAGAAGAAGAACGGTCATGATGATGATGCCCCTTCTGTACGAGCCATTTATTGTGTGTGACTGATGTGCTTGTGTTTTATGTATTTTTTTTCTCTGTGTACTCCGGAGAGTGATGCTGTTCCACAACTGAATGGATTAATAAAGGTTGTATCTTATCTTTTACACATAAAGGGATAAGTAACAATAACATAATCCAGTATGTAAGATGAGATGTGTATTTCTTATACTACTACTATGTGTTTTAAGCATTCAAAGATTGCTTGTCCGCAACCATTTACGAACAAATCCAAATCAAGTACTTTTGAATGATCTAAGAACACATCTATCAGTTAGATTCACATGACAGGGTTAGGGTTGGGTTTGGAGGGACGTGTTGAGGACTCACTCGACGCTGAGGCTCAGGTGCGAGTGGAAGGGGCTGTTGCTGTGGCTCAGGCTGCAGCTCTCCTCACAGCACAGAGCGGGGATCAGCTGCACAGGGCCTGCAACACACAAACACAGGTCCTATTAGTAATCATAATAGATATGTTGCAAAATCATATTGCAGTATTAGGAGATGCTATATCAGTATCTCAAGAAGCCACAGTATAATGGCAAAATCTCTAAAGTCTTCCATCTGACTGACTCAAAATACTAAAACCCAAAATACATGGAACTTATAAAAGTGTAAAAGTTCAGTTCTGTTCATAATTTTCCTAATTTACTTCCATTTTACTCTTGTTTAGGCTTAGTCCTGATTTAGTGTTTGTTGAAGTCTTGTTTTGACACAATTTACACAATTTGCTGAAAACAAAATTACTTACGATTTGGCACATACAGTATCTGTCGACGCATACATACCCTTTTAAGTTTACATATCCTTTCAATCTTCTGGCCATTTTTCATAGAATATGAATGATACCACAACAATCTTTTTTCCACTCATGGTTAGTGTTTGTGCAAAGCCATTTATTGTCTAAAAACTGAGTTTACTCTTTTGAAATCATAATGAAGCAGAAACTACTCAAATGTCCCTGATCTAACTTTTACATGACCTTCAACAACTGCCAGGAAAATTGTTCAGGAGCAAAGAAAAACTCATTTCAGCTGAAATACAGGACTCTGACAAAACTGATGTTTGTTTCAAGATGCACAATATGTAAACTTTTGATCAGGGACTTTTGGCTACTTTCTAGTTGAAAAGCGTAAACAAACAGGTTTTTTGACAATAAATGGCTTCACGCAACCACTAACCATGAGTGAAATAAAGATTCTTGTGTTATCATTCATATTCTATGAAATGCATAAGTTTACATACACTGTAGAACTTTAGGCCACAACTATAACTACTGCAAGTCCATTCAGTGCACAAATTAAGTAATCCATACAAATCCCACCTTGAAGGTTGAAATTGGCCTGTAGACACCACTTTGGTCAACCCTGGCTTATAGTAATGTCACTGTAAATGAGTGATAATTAGCAATTCAAAAACCACCCAGATACAGTACGTAAGCATATATTCTGTGTCCCCTCTGCCCTGCTCCTCAGTCCTCTGTGTTCAGTCCATTGTGGTTTGTATTTACCCTCCATGTGCCCGGGGCCCAGGTGGCACTGGCAGCAGGGCCTGTGGTGCAGGTCGTGGAGCCAGCGCGGGTCCAGACAGGACAGTTCTGCTCCGCTGTAGGGGAAGTCCTGGGAGCGCAGGGAGGACGCTGGACAGGACAGGACACACTGTTATCACTCAAACACCGAGGAACATGGGCCTTTCACAGAAACTACAGTATAAACTAAGGATCATGGAAAAACAACAATGTCTGAGGTACTTTTATCACACTTTCAAGTAAATTTCATGATGAATACTTTTACCCCACTACATGTTTAGCTGGATTAAACAACTAAAAGGTCAAATACACACTAATAGCAAGGTTTTTTCACATTAAAATGTTATATAATGCACCTTTAAGGCCCAATTCTTTCAATGACATTTCTATTTCTTTTCATCAGTTCTTATCATGAAGTTTTGTGTCTCCAGTGATCTGTCTGAGCCGTGTCTTACCGCTGGGCTTCTTCTCCAGCAGTTGTCTCTTGCAGTAAATGGCACAGAGCACGAGCAGCGCCAACAGGACGGTGGCCAGAGCGCTGCAGATGACCGCGGCCAGAGCCATGTCCCGGGGGCTGGTGGCCATGGGGGGCAAGGGCACCAGGTTTACACGCCCACTGCCTATGAGAGAATAAGGTGGGACTTAGTTCTAGTTCAGCCAAGTCTAGACAAACAAAGCAGATGATGAGGTTAATAGGCTGCGTTCACATGACATCGCGCCATACTAAAGAACCTGTGTGTGTAGGTTTGTTCGTGTAGTCTCTTTAGTACCAAGAGAGAAGGGGCTTAGAGTTAGAAGAGACCCACAAGCGTCTGTATTCGCTGAGGAAGATCTTTGGAATCTTTGGAGTACAGATGAAGACTGAAGAATCTTTGTCTACCATAAAGAGCCTGTAGCTTAAACTTGAGGTGGAGGGCTGCTGAAAATCTTACTATGGTAACTAATGGTAACTATGATTTCTAATATTAGTTTATGGCTAATTTCTCTGTAATTCCTGGGTCAATCCACATGAAACAAAAACTGCCACAAAGTTCAATGTCTTGTCTGTCAGCACATACAGTCCTGAACAAAAGACCAGCTGAAAAATGACAAAAAAATTCACATTTTGCATGGTTGGATCTTCCAATGTAGACTGTGTAAGTTCTCAGTCATGCAGGAGTTGTCCATCGTAGGTAGAGATTCTTCAGTCTTCATCTGTACTCTGTAGTTGAAGTGTAGGACGTTTCGCCCTTCATCTGAAGAACTTCATCAGCATTGAGCAGAATTGACACGCTCATGGGTCTTTTATGAAGAAAGCAGTAGGATTTCGTCATAAAAGAGAGATAGGTCTTAGAGGTTAACTCCTCCTCTAGTTTGGGTAGACTTAGACGGACTTGTGAATCAAGTCTGTCTAGGTCTTAGTCTACCCTACTGGCCAAACGTCCTACACTTCAACTACAGAGTACAGTTGAAGACTGAAGAATCTTTGCCTACGGTTCCAAAGTAGAGTTCTGTATGTAACAAGAAGAAATTGGAGTGAGAAAAAAAAATGCAGTAAACCTTTCATCAAAAACAAAAACTACCCTGAAATACTGTAGCTGTTTTGCATCTGGTCCTAGATTTAGGACCACAGGCCTTTTAAAGGTCAAATCTGCAAAAATGTGGATTCAGTGTCATTTTCTGTCAGGTTATCACACTGACACTGTCATGACATCCTGAAGGCAAAGGCAAAAAAACATAGTTGGGTTGTTGAGCTGCATAAGCAGGACCTCTCGCAGAGCGCCACCACTGCTGAGGTGGGACGCAGTAACGGCCATTTTGAATTTCTTAACAGATCCTGAGGATCATGGAACAAAAAAGTCAAGTGGAAGACCCGACAAGTCGCCTGGGACTGAGACTGTATGAACTAAAGTCTAATAATTTTCACATATATAATCCTTTATTTATATAGCTCATAAGTTATGTGTTCAAAAGTGGTAACAATATTAAAAAACAGCATGCAGTGCATGATGTTGGCCAGTAGAAAGGACTTTCAGCAATAAGAATAATACGGCAGGTTTGTGAATCCAATCACTAATGTAAACTGAATAACCTGTTCCATTTGCACTGCTATATTTGTGTGGTATGTCCACACTCACATTGGCTGCTAAACTGTAATTCACCATTTACCATTTATGCTGTTGTCTCATATAGATTTTTTTTATTTTTTTTCTAGTTTTATGCATGCCTTATAAGTTAATTATTAATATTTTATTTTTTTCTCCATAGTTTATTATTTATCTTATTTTATACCTATATTCATGTTTCATGTTGCACGAGTACACCAAAGTAAATTCCTAGTCTGTGAAACCTTCATTGACAATGGCAATAAACTCTATTCTGATTCTGATTCTGATTCTGATTCTGACTATCAAATAATGATCAGGGAAAATTTGTTCTTGTTGGAAATGTATTTCAAAAACGGTTCCTCTCCTGTAGAGTTGCATTGGCACCTGCTCCAAATGAAATAGGATTCTAAAACATGAACCCAACCTATTCTCAGTCATCCAGGTAGTTAATTAAAATTCAAAAAGATTGACAAATTGTTTTACCTGCAAGTCAGAATTACTCAAAACGATAAATATTCTTATTCCAGTCATCCTGACGAATTACGATCGCCAGACAATTCTAATTCCCAGCGTGTGATAAAACTACTCTAGGAAGCGCTACTTCAAACAGCACACTGTTCCAAACAGTAAAGTACACAAACCTCACACGGAAAAGTGAAAACCCATAAAACAAGCGCATTATAACACGTTTGTACACATTGGCGAACAGCTATAATCAGGCCACGTGCGATTCGATGCCTCCTCGGACCAATGGGAGCACAGAGAAACAAACGCTGGCCCCGAGCTACAGTCCTCTCACGGCTGAGCTCTAATGAAACACACAGCACTTCAAAAGGAAAAGGCCATGATTTACACATGCTTTTCTACCCCTGCTCCTGCCCCGGGGCTCTCACTCGTCCTGCCACTTTTTTCACACACACACACACACACACACACTGGAAACATATACATTGCCAGTTCTTCACAATGAGGTGTTTAATTATTGCACTAATTCAACGTTTTTCCATAGATTTACACAGAAAATTGTAATTTCAAAAGGCGATTTTGTGACATCTCCATTTTAGAAGCTCCTACAGACTCCAGATAGATAGATAGATAGATAGATAGATAGATAGATAGATAGATAGATAGATAGATATAGGGGTGTCATGATTCTACATTTTTGAGTGACGATTATTGTGGGTGAAAATATTGCATTTTTTCGATTTTTCACGATTATCGGAAGAAAATACAGAGAATTTCTCAAAAATGTCTTACAATAAGTACTGCCTTCAAACTTTTAGAAGTTTTAGACCAGATTTACACCATGTTTAGACCAGGTTTAGATTTTTTTTTTTTTTTCAAACTTTATTTTTCATGGGTTTATATTTTTACATTTTTCGTAAGGAACACAACAGCAGACCAAAAAAACAAAACAAAAAAACAAACAAAATGAAAAAAGTAAATAAATAAATCCAGAGCATCTAGGAAACACATTCACAGTGTAATTGAGTATGCTGTGCATTTAAAAATACAGAAACAAATACAAGAGTAATTGACTGAATCACAAAATTCTTCTTTCCATATAAGTATCCCATTTTTTCCCAAAATTTTTTGCATTTGTCTGAAGCCAATCTTAATGACAATGTCAGTCTTTCCATTTCGTAGATCTCTGTGATGATTTGTAACCAGTCTGTTATGGCTTTCTTTGCCCCTGCCAATAGTATTGACAGCAGATATCTGTCCGATTTCCTTATTTCTTGAGGTAAATTTCCCAAATATATTACCGTGAAGTTGCATGGCAAGTCCAGTACAAGTATGTTTCTTATTTCCTTAATCACCATTGTCCAGTAGGGTGCGATCTTGGCACAGCTCCAAAACACATGAAAATGGCCTGCTTTAATGTCTCCACAATTTCTCCAACATTGGGCTACCCTCTGCAGTCTCATATACCGGGCCCGCGATATGACACCAGTGACACCCGCGACGCCGAAGACTTTCGCTTATATCTCCGCGAGTGAATGTCGTAGAGACTTACCGTTTTTTGCATTGGAAAGGGGACAGTTGGGGCTTTAAAACGAGCCCACCCATGTCTTTCTAGGCCTCCGGGGGGCGATGTAAGATCGCGGCGAACATTTGTGTCAAAAAGTGGTAAGTTAGCATTAGCTAAAACTGCTGACTCTGCACTTTACAAAATCGCCCAGGGATTCAAAACGGTACTAGATAAAAACTTGGGGTTTTTTTGTCTGAAAACTAGACTTCTTGATCCTCAAAATGTGTCTCTGGTC
>OMNZ01111658.1:7674-19784 GCA_900303255.1 Lesueurigobius sanzi
AAAATATTTGCGACTAAACAAAGCCCTGGTGATCAAGTCTCCTTTCCACACACAAAAATAATTTTAAAATCTCACTAAAGAAGGCAAGTTCACGAGCCACAATTATGCAGGATCCAGTATGTCCAGATAAAATGCAATGTAGGGACGGGCGGATTCCATACCAAAATATTTTAAATGACTGAGCTTTTCTGTTTTTCTTGTAATATTTAAATGTTAGATAACGATGAGTGTTTTGTACAAAGAAATTACTTTTACTTACCCGTGATCAGTTTAATCAGCTGAGTGAGCAACACACACAACAGAAAACCCACTCGATATCGAAATCCTAGCCCAGGTATTCCTTGGTATCGGCTCAAATCCAAAATCCTTCAATTGAAAACTGTCGAAGCGTCTCATATCTGGATTGATTTCTATTTCTGGTGCAGTTTGAGACTTGTGTAGGTCCTGTTTTTCTGCGGTGCATGCTCTCTGCTGTCCTGGTGTCAATCTTGTACTCAACCCTCACAGGGCGTATTTTTAGAATCCTACAGAATAGCTCCAAAATGTCTGCCCTTATCAAAGCTCCGCCTCGCTCCTTTAAGACCCTCAGCTTTGATAGTTCGGAAACTACGTGTCCTTGTAAATAAAGACCAAATCTATTTTTTTGTATTCACTTTGATGGCGGCAGACATTTCTTAACACGACAACTGAGGTCAACCTTTGGAATTGTAATTATGATGTTAAATATGTAAGCTGCTTTATCTACAATACCGCAGTGTGGACATTTCTGGAATTTGAAGAATAACTTTGTATGCATCGTCGTTCCATGGACAAGACATGTTCAGCGTTAGAATCAGGTTTTTTTTTGCTTTTTCTGTTGTTGTTTTGTTGTCGTTTTCCCCAGACATACAGTACATGCAGAGGTGGGTAGGAAAAAAAAAGAGAAGCAGTACTTTGAACTTGACTTAAAGGTACGCCGCGTAACAGTTCACCCAAGAAATAAGTCAACTATCATTAAAATACCTTAAAAAAAGCTAACCTCTCCTAAAGACCTGACTTGTAGCAGCCGAGTATAACATTTAAATAGGTTAAATCCTCCATCCAAATCCATTCTTTGATTACCTACAGCAAATAAAATACATTTTCCGTGTCTAGCTGGTCATAAGAACATAGAAATGAATAGGAGAAAAGCCCTCCGATGCTAACGGACACAGGCAGTTAGCAAGGCGGCTACTCTGGTATACTTTCCAGAGTTCATTAGCCTGCTCAATGCATTTTCCCTATAGCCGTTCGCGTTAGCCGCCAAACGTTGCAATTTATGAACTATCTGGATGTTTTCAGCTGCTGTCAACCATCGACCACATTTGTGTGACGTCAAAGCCTCGGTAGAAGTCATAACTGAATGAACAGACTTAGAAATTTGACTTAAATTATTAGGATTGGCGTGTAAAAGTGGCATCTGCGCTAAATGCTAATTGCACTCATTTCAGTTCGGTTTCCTGCTTTTGTTCGGGTTGGATACGTGTCCAATGCCCACTAAACCTCCCCTTTTAATATATGAATGAAAGAGAAATTGTATAATTGTCATAAAACGGGCAGACTTCACCGTTTATTTTATTTAAACGTGGGAGAGGCCGTTCGATTACGCGGAGTCCGGGAAGTTTAAGCTAGCTCGGCAACAGGCTCCGATAGCGAAGGCCGTTTCTGTGATATCTTTGATCGCCAGCAATAGTTTAGTTCAAAATGTTACGCAGTGTACCTTTTTTTAAAGCCACACTTTGTGACATTTCATGCAGCGAACGGATCGAAACACAAGCACAAATCGTCTCTGCTTTATTTTGATAACTCGCGACAAAAACGGGTGTCACGGGAGTCTCGCTGAGCATTCGGATCAAGTGTGACACACAACAGTACAACTAGGAATGTTCCGCAGTGTGGCTTTATGGAAAATATTTAATACAAGCTTTATTTTACACATTTGGACTATATTTGTCAAACTGAAACGCTATTGAATCGGATAAATATGTTTTACTCAAGTTAGAGTATTCTTATTTCTTCAAAAAGTGACTTGCGTAAACCGAAGTGATTACTACCCACCTCCGCATCCAAGTGGCATTGTTTGAAATCGTGGTAGTGTAGAGGAGATGGAGAAATAGGTTACAAAGGCAGCATTGTGCATTTGAAAAATTTATTGTTTCAAAATGTAAAATCGTCAGTTATTGGGACATGTTTTCACCATTTTATGTGAGGGTCAAAAATGGCCTACCTCAGTGACTTTTCACTCTGTTCAGTCCACTGTTATCAGCCAAACCATGTTTCTTTTTTCCTCCTATTCACTTCAATAAATCCCTTTTATATATGAACTCTGCAGTCTTTTGAAGTACATCGAGGAATTGGGACATTTTGGGAACGTGACGCAGCTAATAGCCGGAAGCACAAGTATGGATTGCGAATGACCAAGCTTTTAACAAAGATAGAAAAACTAGCAGGTCCATATTTCCATAGCAAATATCTTCAAGGATTATTCAGTTCGAACATGGCTTTGAGCACACAAATACTGTATACTTATTACTTACTGTGCGTAACACTTCAAAAACACCCCAAAAGTGAGTTCGTTAGTAGATGGCCAGGTTGTATGTGGTACGGAGAGCGCCAGAAGAACAACAAAATCATGGAAAAGCTTGATTTACTCATCCTTCCTATTTTCACCATTTATTTAAGATGGATAACAATTTTGGGGAATAACCTGTTCTGTTATTGAAATTAGTGTCAGTGAATTTTTGAGCCTTCTGTCCCATGTCTAGGGCTGGGTACTGTTCATTTTTTTTCCCGGTACCTGGAAATTATTATTGGTCATCTAGAACTATAAAACAATACCATTAGTACCAAAAAACATATTTCGATATCATACTGGTATCGTTTAATGCAGCCCGGGGGCCAAATGTGGCCCTCAGACCAATTTTTGGTGGCCCACATACTTCTTGTTGAATTGGCACACATCACCAGAGGTAATACTTTTTCTGCAAGTTTATCAATTCTGCAAACCTAAAGAAAACAGGACTAGAACAAGGACAAAACCAGGTCGAATGCTGGATTAAAGTAGGTCCAAACCAGTTCTTAAACAGGACGAAAAGTAGGTCTAAACCAGGACTTAATCCGGTCAAAAACCAGGACTAAACAAAGCTTTATCCAGGACTAAATCAGGACAAATCACAAATTAAATATGGTCTACTCTAAGAATAAACCAGAACTGATCCAGGTCTAAACCAGGTTTATTCCAGGACTAAACCAACCTTTACCCAGTCTAGTCTAAACCAGGTCAGAACAGGTCTAAACTAAGTCAGTTCTACTCCTGGATTAAAATAGGCCAAACCAGTGCTAAAATGGGACTAAAAGGAGGCCTAAACCAGGATTGAACCAGGTCTAAACCAGGACTAAACAAACCCAGGGCTAAATCAGGACTAACTCAATAACTAAATATGATCTAATGTAAGAATAATCCAGGACTGATCCAGGTCTTTGGCCCTCCATGTTGTGTACACTTCAATATGCGGCCCTCCATGGAAAAAGTTTGGACACCCCTGGTTTAATGGTACCCAGCCCTCTCCATGTCCCTGGGAACTTATCCAAAACCATAGATTTGCCCTGGTTTTACACAAGACTTTGGTATAAACCATTTTGGTGGGGGCCATACAGCAACTAAAAATGATTTTAAGGTGAGGTATTTTCAGGTATTGGGCTACTTTGGTCTTTAAACATATAAACTTTCACCTGGAATCAAATAGAATGACCTCATCTTTACAATACGGAGTGTAAATTTTCACTGATTCAACATTTCTTCATACAACTCGACGGGAAATTGTAACTTCACTGACCATTTTCTTCTTGACTTTAGTAGTTCCTAAAGACGCCAAACTTTCAAGTTTAGGGCTTAACAATATTTTGAAGGTTTGTTCAGAGGGACCTTTCAATAATTAATTATCGGCTTGATTTATTGAGTTTTGAACCACAATAAACAAGGTGAAATTTGGATTTTTACAGATTTATTCACTGATAACTAGCAAAGATATCCAAAATCCCCTCTGAACACATCTTTGCAACTATTTTATCAACAAAATAAAACCATAAATTAAAGTCTGGCTTGATCAGAGCTTACATTAACTGAAAATTCTCTTGTCAATGACTGAATATTTTGAGTTTTGACAGAAAATTTTGAAGGCTGTCTTTCATTTTGAAGGATTGAAAATCAAGCCATCATCTTTTGAAAGTTGTATACACATTTTAAAACACACAAAGTATATTGCTCACAAATTATATTTAGATTTGCATCCATTTATCCTGTAATCTGTATTTTCTTACATGTACAGTATAATACTAGGTATATAATGAGAAGTTAATTAATGAAGGATAAAAATAGCTTATGACAGATTTTTTACAACCCTGTCTGTCAAAATGACTCAGAAAAATTATTCCTGGGCTTGATCCATTATTTTCAATTGAAATGTAGGCAGTTTTGTCAACTTTTACACATAAAATGGCTCATTTTTATATGAAAAGATAACTTGACAGAAAACTTGCATCTTTTTCTCATATATACGTCAGTAATATACAGTAAAAGTTCCAAAATATTATCCCTCAATTTACATTTTTTCCTCTATTGACCTGCAGCGTCTGGCCTTGAACACTGGTTTTGAGGGCCTCCTGCTCTAGGCCTTTAACCCCCAGTCCAACACCCCTCCCCAGCTTTTTTTCTGATACAGTTTGTGAATCCAAAAATGTTCTCATTGTAAACCAATTTGTGCTTTGAAAGTGTTTTTTCTGTCTCTTTTGGAGCCATGATTCCACACACAACCTTTTATTCCAACACATCCCCAGGTCTACTTTCACACACATTCTTCACCCACTTCTCTTGACAATTCAAAATTCCTTCAGTCCCAGACAAAATTAACACTGGGCTTCTTTAGCAAAAAAAAAGAAAAAAAAAAAGAAAGAAATAACCCAACAACAACTATCTACTTCCGAAGAACCGCAAAATACATTACATCTTTTTGCATAACAATCTCCCAGCGACATTCAGCCAATTCTAAAAGCATCAAAATAGACGGCTTACATTTCATACAAAAACACCAGGATTAACAAATGTACAAGGTTATCGGCTAAAAAACATTAACAATAAATAAGAAACCAATATTTTACACATCCTGCATCTAAAGTATAGCCCTCAGGAAAAGCTGTGACTGTCTAATGTCTTCTGGCTGCACCCGTGAGTGACTTTGCATGTTCACTGCTTGGCCAAAAGAAGCCCAGATTTTACTGAGTCCATCATTGGATAATCACTATGTATTAGTTTAGTTTTGTATTAGTTTATTGCTAGTTTCTCTGTAATTCTTGGGCCAATCCACATGAAACAAAGCCCATTGTCTTCTCTGTCAGCAGATATGAACTACGGCCTGTTATTCACAAGACAATATTCAAAAACCTGGACTTTCAGCCAGAAGAAAAATGATGAAATAATGATCAGAGGAAACATTTGGACACTTTCCCCATTGTGTTTCATTTGGCCCTCAAAATGGTGCTCAGATTTTTAGGGAGTTTTTTGTCTACTTTGATTCATTTGTCACTGAACAGACTGGTCCTGGTTGTTCCAGCAGCAGCTCAGAGACTTCATTCAGCGACCTCAGACTATGACTGTTGTTTCCCGAAGCCTATAGGTTCCTTGCCTCCGAGATCACTTCAAGCTGTCCTCCTTGGTCCAAAAAGATCAGCTAATTGGGCATACTTCAGAGAGGGAATGGAAGTGACATCACAAAGTAATAAAAAAGGAAGATGCTTCATCCGAGGGGGGAGTAGGTTTATGAGGAGACGGCACACTTTTATTTGTTTGCATTATGGGTGATTTTGGCAGGTGCAAGGCAGCGAAGGTTACACAGATGTGTCCTTTGAATATTAGCCACATGCTAACCAAAGGAAGGACTCCTGCTGCCTCCAGTGGACTTGAACATTGGAACAGGACCTTGGCAGCGAGTGATGCCTGGCCACACCCACATTTGACCAAGGCAAGGAAAGGGACCTGGACTTTGGGAAATAGCCCTGGATAATTCAGGTAGTGCATCTTTCACCTCTTAAGGGCAGACACTACAGGCAAAAGTCAAAGTCAATGGGCCTCATTCATGAATATTTTCTTCAGGAAAAAGTTCTTAACAACTTAGGAAAAACTTAAGACAAGCTTAGGTCTGATTCACGAAGCATTCTTAAGAAGACAAATCTCCTATTAAAGAGAGATGCCCCAAATTCATGAACGTGACACTAAGAACACCACTCCCCTCATGATCAGGACATTTACATTATATTGACTGTGTAAATACAAAGACACACCCTTTAATCTTCCATATATGGGCATGACAAGAGCATGACGCAGTAGTAGTACTCATTTACATACCTGAGTACATGTGAATAACTTATTAGAAGAACTTCATAGCATTATTATTACAGTATTTAATATTTTTATGCTACTATTTTTTAAATAGCGTTACTGTTATTGTAAATAGCCTCCTGTATTTTGTCTAAAGTCTCTCCTCTGATTACGACAGGTGTGACTCAGAGCAGTAGCTAGCGAGCTGCAGCCCTCAGCTGTGAAAGTCTGATTTACTCTAACTATCTCTGCTCTATACCACCTCTCATCACTTTCATTCTCTCAAAAAATATATTTTAAAATGAAATACTATTTAGAAAAGTGTTACTCATGCTGTGTAAGACTGAGACTTGTTGGGTCCATTTTGACTGTGATAATAATAACTGCAGATTTTGCGTAAGAGTCCGCCTGACTGTTCTTCGGGTTTGTTCTTCCAGAAGAACTCTTTCAGATAAGAGCAAATTTTGCCAAAATTCACAAATTTGTGTGCAAGTTTGTTTCATGAATGAGGCCCAATATTGTCGATCTTCAGATTTTAGGCTAGTTTAATTTCTTTGCATATTCACCTGGAAACAAATAAATTGTCAGATCTTCACAATAAGGTTCTCAATTATTATATCTGATTCAACGTTTCTTTATAGATTTACTTTGGATGCATTTTTGTTACATTTCTTACATTCATAGCTCTTGCAGTCTTGGACTCAACAATATTTTAAAGGTATTTTCTATAATTAATTCCTAGCCTGATTTTCGAATCGGTCTTAAGTCTTAGTCTAAATTTGAATTTGTACACATTTTTTTCACTAATAACAAGCTTTTTCAAAACCGAAGAAAGATATCCTAAATCCCCTCTGAACTAATCTCATATCAACAAAATAAAACCTCAAATCTAAGCCTGGCTTTATCTGTTGCCAAAAATATAGGCAATTTTGCTCATTTTTTACACATAAAATTCCTTATTTCAATATGAAATCATAATGACAGAAATCTTGCAATACATGTTTTCTCAAATTTATGTCAGTAATGTACCAGGGAGCATTAAAAGTCATTAAGTGAATTATGGCAAAGGCCTTAAATGTCATTAAAAAGCATTAAATAGAATTCAAACTGGCATTAAATCAAACATTCTTGGAAAATAAAGACATTGTTCAACTAGTTTTACTGCAGAAGTTTGGCAAAAATCCAAAAATAGGGTCTAGACTGCAGTTTGGAAAGAAATTATACACTATTTCTGTTCAAAAGTTGTCAGTTGTATCAACATTTGTATTGAATATGGAAATTAATATTAAATACACACCAATTTGTGGCATTTCTGGCTGTTACCGGCATAAACCCTGATATATTTGACATTGATATCACTTAATTTACTTTTTTTTCTCGATTCACCTGCAGCGTCTCACCTTAAAACATCAAAGCTGATGAATCCTGGCACATCTTAACATAAACCTGAGCCATTGCAGAAGAACAAACTAATCAATAGAATAACCAGGCCATTCAGTACAGTATATACAGGGGAACATCCTGTAATGATCCTCCTTTTTAGTGAAATCGGGCTGTCTTTTTGACCAGGCAGTGTGCTTGATTTCATGACAGAAGTGAATAACAATAGACCTGAAAACAAGAAATATTAGCAGCTAATAAAAAAAAGTGACCCTAGGTTTATAAATACATTTGGTGCAAGCTAATATTGTCAGCCATTTTGCGTAGATACTGCAGCAGAGACTAAGGCAATGGGGCAAGGAAGAACAGGAGCCAGTCTTTCTCCTCCGCTTGATTGGAAAAAGGTTGAGGAGGAGGATAAACGTTTGGTACACGTCGGAACAGTTCATTCATGGCTAACAGTATTGCCACAAAAACAATAGGAAAAGGCATGGTGGCGTATTACAATATCTGGCAAAAAGTTGCAGTATATTTACATTAAAAAAAACATTGTACTAATACTTAAAGATGAATCCACATATTACGCGTTTGCCAGCGTTAAACTGGTTAGACTAAACAATATGGAGTTGGTATGGAGTTGCTAAGTGGTCCACAGTGTTCCCAGCTTCGTACTTACAGCAGTAAACCCACTTTATAGTTCAGGGTAGGGCTGGGAAGTTAATCGAATTTTAATCGAATCTTGATAATAAAAAAGGTCAATTACGATAATGGCCTGGTGAGCTTTAATCGTCAAGGCAACTAGCCAATCCATCTGCAGAAAATAAAACATCCTGCTCACTCGCAATTACAAGTCTCGTCCAGTAGATGGCGGTAAATGCTCAGTTGTTTCCAGTTACATGTCCGCAAAATCAATACAGCTTTGTAAGTAGCTAACTGCTGATGGTGATAAAATGACCTGCAGTTTCCCCTAAATACATGAGCATTTCTTTAGGATTTCTACTCCAATGGAAAAGGTCGGCCAGAGATGCTTTTCTATCAATTGTTAATAGTAAACTTAATCTGTGCTAGCGCGCCAGCTATCGTACTGTAGCTGTTGTTGCAATCTTGCGCTGTTTCTTCAAACACTTTCACTTTTGTGTGATCTCTGCACATGTTTTTTGTTTTGTCCCTGGTCATGTGAGAGCTGTGTGGTGTCCTGTAGCTACTGTGTGGGAGGGGAAGTGCCCATTTCTGCTTCTTTAGTAGAAAGTTAGAGGTTGGCATGCAGTTTAGAAGTGATGTAGCATTACAACAGGATCAGGCCGTGCCCCGCAATCTGTATAATCACCGGCACTATAGTTTTTTTTCTCTCAGTTAGACAAAAATCTAATCGAAATCGTTCAATATGGGGAAAATAATCAAGATTTTTTTTTTTTTCATAATTCCCCAGCCCTAGTTCAGGGGTGACCAAAGTGGTTTCATTTGGCCCCCAAAATGGTGCTTAGATTTTTCAAGAGTACACAGGTACAGTATATGCCAGAGTACCTATTCTCATTTCTTTGTACTAATTATTCTATTCACACATTTTATTCTTTTCTTTAAAGATTACTATTTGAGCTACAGTAACAATGCAATGTCCCCTGTGGGTCAGTCAGGGCTGTCCAAAGTATTTTACATGGAGGGCCAAAGTATTAGCGAGCAAAGGGCCAAACGCAATACTGTTTTAACATGAGGAAAGACCAAATTCAACCAGATCTATGATTAAATACCCTTTAATAACTGCTATTGAGTAGGACATGCTATTTTGGTGTCCTTAGTAACTAGTAATAGTCTATTCAGTCAAATTAATCAAAGAATCATCTCATGGGCCAATTGAAACCCCGCCAAATTTGACCCCTGGACCCCACTTTGGGCTAAATAGTCTAAATAGAAGTTAATCCTTTTTTAGAAGTTTGAAGCTTTAGAGCCAGTGCACTGGTGCTGGCGTTTTGTACATTGCGACTTCATCCTGTAGCTTTTTCCTAGAGACAATCATTGGTTTTAATTTGATGATATGATACCAAAATGAAGATGTCCAGTTTAATTTAAAAAAGGTCATATCGACCTCCACAGACAGAGCAGAAACAGCAGGGTCCTTTGTCTGTTATACATAATGTCATTAAAATTACATGACAGATCTGCTGTCCATAATTTTTGCCAATACGAAAGGACGTTGCCAATAATAATCTTAGTCCGGGGGGAGTACGGTACACTGAGCCCTATCCTCTTGTTCTTCTTACGTATGTATTTTACCTTTTAATCTGTTCATTGCTGTTCACATTGTTCTCTCCCCTGCGAGTTGTTTCAGACCGCCCTTTGACCTGGACCCTTCCACCTGCCGCGACTCGTGGATCTAAGGACGGATGGATGAATGTGAAGCCCTCTGAGGAAAAGTTGTTTTTTGTGATACTGGGCTTTACAAAAATAAATTGATTGATTGATTGAAATACGAAGCTCTTGTTTGTTGGCTTGGATGTCAATATGAGCATGAATCATAACATGAACATTTAACAACTCCATACAGGCTGCTAGGCGGGGCAGGGATGTCAGTACCCAATTTGAATCCTTCAAAGTATTTCATTTGCTAGTATTTGTAATGGAGCGTGATAGTACAAGCTTCGCCCCCTGGTGCCGGAAGTTACAATCCCATTCAGAAAATACATAGACTAAAAAATATATATTACATTTTTAAAAGAACAATAGCAGTTATTCAGCCTGTGGTGACTTATGGGCATAAAACACACAATAATAAATTAGCCCAGGGTGAGACGATACAGAGGTAACGAGCCATATTAAGTATGAATAGGCTAAGATGTTTTCCTACCTTTAGTACCAAGAGAGGAGGGACTTAAGAGGTTAACTCCTCCTTCTGGTTTACTCTTAAGAGACCCACGAGCGTGCGCAAGTCTTTATTAAGCTGATGACGATGTTTGGACTAAGATCCAAACGTCCGACACTTCAACTACAGAGTACAGATGAAGACTGAAGAATCTTCGCCTACGATGGACAGCTCTTGTACGACTGAGAACCTACACAGACAATAATAAATAAAATGTCTATCGAAAACTTTATAAACCAAAACGTTATAAAACTTGATGGTGGTGGAGGGGTTTGAGAACCAGAATGATCCTAGGAGCTCTGTGTCTGGGGCATTATGCTCCTGGTAGGGTCTCCCATCGTAAACAGGTCCTAGGTGACGGGTCTGACCAAGAGCGGCTCAGAAGATCCTTATGATGAGACCATCAAGGCCAGTTTCATCACTCAGAGGGGAAGGAGCGTCGTGGGGCCGTTCTCCTGTGGGCCCACCACCTGCAGGAGGAGCCATATGGGACTGGTGCAATGTGATCCGGGCAGCTTGGACCGCTGCTCCTGCGACCCGCCAACGGACAAGCAGAAGGAGTTGGATGGATGGAAGTTATAAAATAATTTCGCCGATTTTCTTTCTTGTATAATATCTGCGCTATGGTTAGCAGTTAGCACACACAAGATTTGAATTTTTCGAAAAGTCTATGTAGATCTTCAATGGGATTTTTACTTCCGGCACTGGGAGAAGGCGGGACGATGGAGTTCAGCAAAAGTAAATAATGTGCTTCGATGAAAGGTTATTGGGTAACTAAGGTTTGGTTCACACTGCAGGTCTTAATGCTCAATTCGATATTTTGGGGAAAATCTGATTTTTTTTGTATGGTCGTTCATATTACTAATTAAATGTGACCTTCATGTGACCTACTGTCTGAATGTGAATGTGACGCGCATGTGCAGTAGAAACAGTAGAGGGCAGTAGAGGCAAGTTGTTTACAGAAGTGCACAAGGACTGAAACACGGCAGGCGGATCTGGCAATGGTAACCAACAGAGAAAACACATTCATAACTTCATTTTAAGAAAGACAGTAGTTTTGGACTCTGGTCTTTTATAGACCAGAGCAACGAAAAGGTTAACGCCCCCCTTTCGGTGACACCAGAGGCTCCGTACATTGAGATTAATGGGGAAACATCGACTGAGATCTTCATGTTTACGTCTGAAAAGTAACAATTTATGCATTTTGTATATTTGTCTGATATAAGAGGTAAGCAAATCAAGAGATTTTTTTGCTGTAGAAGATTCACAGAGCGGACAATTGATGTTTAAAGTGGGCTAAAGTTAGCAGAAAGTTAGCATGTTCGGACTTCAATATAAAGTGTTTAGCCGTTCATAGATCAAAAACGAAGCAATGTTGAAATATAAGAAGCTGCAAAATTACTCAAAGTTATTTGGGGATTTGAATTTGATCTTGGATTTGATCCAATTTGATAAAATGGAGCCACAATGAACGGCTGAACA
>OMNZ01111659.1:3695-22221 GCA_900303255.1 Lesueurigobius sanzi
TCCATAAGAGATGCTTGTATAGTTTATTTAGAGAGAGATGCTAAGAGACATTACTATATTTTCTATTTTTATTATTATTATTACTATTACCTGTTTTTACAAACTTATTTTCTTCTTTGATGGCACATTTCCTGACTTTTAGCACCCCTCTGTTGTAACAAGTGAATTTCTCCATTGTGAGATCGATAAAGAACTATGTTATCTTATCTTATCTTACTTACCTCAAATCCATAGCTGTCAAGTGTCCCGGGAAACTACCGTATTTTACACCTAAGGGAAATTATTTTCAGATCAAAATACAATTTATTTCAGAAAAGCGCAAAAAATGTATTGATCCAGACTAAACTAGGCCTTTATTTAAAATTCTATAACATGAAAATTATCAAAGTTCAACTAAAAGGAGCTATCTGGGGTCAGACAGACAGAAACTGCACATTTGTACCAAAGGACCCTCCGACCACCGCCATTCACTCACACACACACACACCAGCATCATTCATCCTGGCCTATTGTACATGTTTTTATCGGTAGGGGAAACCGGAGGCACAGGGGAACATACAAACCCGACGCAGAAAGGGATCAGACCTGGAACCTTCTTACTCGAGCGCTAAGGACTGCAGCACCGTGCTCATAGATGTGTGGTGCTTTGAAGGCCCAAGTAGAAAAGCACTAATGTGACCATTTACTATTTTACACAGGTGTTTGAGCCACCAGGCAAGCTGTGCCAAATACTAATTAAAAAAAGTAGTATTGTTGATGTTGAATGGGACTGGTCTTTGATTTGATTAACATTCGATTAACTGCTCAGCCCTGTGTGACAGCGACAAACAAAAGCTGATATGAAATCTATCTAAAAGTTTATACAGTTGGACTCAAATTTCATTTCATAGAATATAGCACAAAAACCTTTATTTCACTCATGGTGGTTTCGTGAAGCCATTTATTGTTAACAACCTTTTCAACTAGAAACTAGCCAAAAGTTTACATTTCGTGCATCTTGAAACAAACATACATTTTGTCAGAGAGTCCTGTATTTCAGCTGAAGTGAGTTTTTCTTTGCTCCTGAACAATTTTTCTGGCAGTCGTTGAAGGTCATGTAAACGTTAGATCAGGGACATTTGAGTAGTTTGTGTTTCATTATGATTTCAAAAGAGTAAACACAGTTCTTTGGTAATAAATGGCCAAAAGATTAAAAGGGTATATAAACTTATGAGCACAAGTACATCACATGTTTGATAGCAGTACTTTAACAATACGATACCGGTACCTGAACAATACATTTTTTGTTACCTATACTATATACTGACTTTAGCAGTACCTCAAATTCACACTGAGCTGGGAAAAAAGGGTTTTCAATACTATGCACCTACTTTATGGAACACTCTCATAAAGAAGGTAAACCTTGAAAATATAAGTCCCTTGAGTGATTTTAAAACGCTTGTGTCCGTTACATTTTCTGATTCCTGTAACTGCTACAACTAGCTTGAATCACATTTCTGGACTTTTAATTAACTGTAAAAATGCTGTTCTGTATTGTTTGTTTAATCTGTTTATTTTGTACTCAGGGCTCCCTTGCAAATGAGACTTGTTCTCAATGCGACACCCTGATGAAATACATTTTTATTCCGATACGGTACCCAGCCCTAATCAATATAATGCCTTTTTGTATTCCAGCGTAATGTTAGCCAGCCCTCCACTACTCTGCCTTTCTTACGTTAGATTTACCCACATTTTTTTCCACCCTTTTTTTTCCATCTTTGCATTGCGCGTTTGCATATGTCCTGTAGAGTTTGTGTCCTGGGCTCCTCCCGGCCTCAGAACGACTGCATGGCTCTGGTATTTCGGTTCAAATCAAATCACAGACATGAGTCGTCCCCATTTGTCCTTTTTTTCTTCCTCGTTCCAGCGTTCGAGCCGCCCCTCCTCCCCAATGTGGCCTTTATCATCGGAGCAAAAACAAAAGCACTCATCACCGGGGGTTGAAGGGGGATTGTGTGCATTTGGGGTCAGGGTTTTCATAAAGATAGCAATAATAAACTAATGAAAGAGCCTTGATATAAATGTCCAATGAACTATTATTACTTGTTTAACAAATGCAATATTTTGGAAAGCACACATAACGCAACTGGGTAAATGTTTATCTACTTATGGTTAATATCTCTGTAATTACTGGACTTTTACACATGAAACAAAAAGTGGCACAGAAAGCACTGCAATAATATGGCAGGTTTGTGGATCCATTCTCTACCACATAATGATCAGATTCATCATCAGATTGTAGAACACTAACCCTAGGGCTGCAAGGACAAATTGCAACCTGATTTAAAACTAACTGATGACTAATTTAGTTTGTTATCTGGTCTATAAACAGACTCTAATGGATTTTATTGCAATACAGCACTGCAAATACATCCAAAAAGGTGAGAAAAACTAGAGACGGAGTGCTCGGCGTATGGTTGCGTTAAAAACAACACTTTATTCAACAGTGATTAGATTCAGTATCAAAGGGAGCTTAAAATCGTTTCCATTACGTTCCTCAAATGACATATTTCATACATGGGCCGCAAGACAAGCGGTTGAAAACCTCATTCATAACAATTTGGCTGTAACAAATAGGGATAAACAGTCTAAACCCAGCGTGGGTGAACAATCCAACGCTTGGGGAATTCTGCTTCACAATGATAGAAAGAGCTGCCATCAAAGGATCAAAAAGCCACGTTGCTATACAAGCCTGTGGTATCCCTGACTCCTCCGCCTTAAAACCCCAAAAGTCAGAAGGATATATTATTTTATATATAAACATTTTATCAACAGGTCCTCAGTAGGGCTGGGTACCATTAAATTTGAACAATACTTGGTTTACGATGCAGTACCTGAACAAAACCTAATTCATTGGTCATTTAGAACCAAAAAACAGAACCGTAATGGTCATTTATTCCATAAAACAACCAAGTAACTTTGTGCTGTCTCAGGACCAGCCAGGCATCAAAACTTGCTCTAAATATTTATTCAGTAAGTAGTTTTCGGTAGCTTTTTGTTTTCAGTAAATGACTAGTCCTCTTATCAAAACTGACAGACTAAAACAATGTTTGGGTCTTGAGCCCTCTAGCTCCCACAAATGCGTACGGTCTCCCCAGGCCTCTGACATGCCCCTTCCATCTTTCAGTTGTGCGTCTGACAGCCAATGAATCACATGCTGAAAGAGCAGAACTGTCCTTTCAGCCCGTTACACTGACAGGGCCCGGGACCCCTCTATCTGCTCACCAATCTTATCATTACTCCAATTGGGCCCGACGTGAATGTGTGGTGCCACAAAGGTTTCTGTTCATATCTGCTGTCAGAGCCTCCGCAGTCAGTGGCCGTGGGCATGGGGCGATGCAGCCACACAAACAGTCCGGTGAATGCGGCCCGATGGGGAGTCAGGACCTTTTGTCCCGTTGCCTTTGTCGCGGGGAGAATAATGATGATGAGGGCTAATACATAATTCCTGTGTGATACGACGGAAAAAGGCGCTGCCTGTCACTCGGGGCGACGCTGCCTGGAATCAAAGTCTTTTCATCTTTGCAGCAGCTGTACTCAGTAATTGGAGCTAAAACATGTGCTGTCCACATTTACACATCTGATACGCGGTTCTTTCACAAAAAGGTGTTTCAGCCCCAAGGTAATGTGTTTGTGTTACTCAAAGCCTCCGTGCGCCTGATGAAATGTGTTCATTATGCAACACACTACAAATGAAGCACAGACGCCTCCTGTCAGGAGAAGCTAATGCAAATGCCACTGCTCGGCAAGAAAATCTGAATTTTATCACAACTTTATGTGATTTTCTTTTTTATATAGAGCTAGTTGGACAAAGGCTGAGTGGCAAACTCTCTTACCTTACAGTAGGGCTGGGCAGTTCACCCAAATGTAATCGAAATTGCAATCTCAACTATGGTCAATCGCTATAATCATCATGAGACTTTATAATCGTCAGGTTTACAGGCCTTCCTTTGGTGGAGAAAATGGAAGATTTTTGTATTTTGAACACTGGAAAGAATGTATCTCGATATTTAGGGGGACTTTCTCGATAGCGATGATCAAACAAGATTTTTGCAAACCATCAAAAATATGTAAAAACGTCTTGGTAAATGTATTGATTTAGATCAATGTGTCATCAAAAAGATTTTTGTCATGAATAAACTGAAAAAGTGCATAAAAAGAACATTATTATACCTTTTTTGAGAGATTATACAGCAACAGTTTTTGCAGCTTTTTGTTCATTTCTTGACTTTGAAGATATACTTGATATTGTAAACTTGTATATCGTCAACAACAATTTTGAGATTATCTTGTAGAAGATATACTGTAGTGCTCACCTATAATTCAATGTCTTCTCTGTCAGCACATATGAACTAAGGTCTAATTATTTTCTCATAAAATTGTCCAAAAGTGGTGACAATATTCAAAAACATGTGCCAGTAGAATGGACTTTCAGTTAAAAGGATAATATGGCAGGTTTGTGAATCTATCCCCTACTAAATACTGATGAAGGATAACATTTTTGTCAGTTTTCTTTTTGAAAATGCATTTCTAAAACAGTTTCTCTCCCACAGAGTGGCATTGGCATCTATTGCAATAGAATTCTATAACGTGAACGCAACCCATTAAGTGTACAAAAGACAGCACAGAATAATAATGTGTTTCAGGACTGACATCTAAAGACAGACACAGATAGACTCTATGGGCCTTCCACCTACACACGTGCTGTTTGTCTGTGGGCAGTGGAAGGATGAATACCTGGACAGATCCACAGTAACAGGGAGGACATGCAGACTCCACTCACAGCGCATGACTCAGCCGCCTGGGGGTAAAACCGTGTTCTACTGAACCAGACACTCCACAATTCCCCCAAAATAGTTTCACACTTTTTTCCCTCTCAGTTCAATTTCATGTTGTACCTTTTTATGGAAATGCTTCTCCAAACTGTAATTCACTGACAGACCGGGAGAGAATGTATCAACATCGCCTTTTGAATTTACTGCTTGGTATTCAGCGTTGCTTTCCTTGAAGTTTTGAGTAGGGTTTACCATTTTTTGGAGGTGGGAATATTGAATTGCAATTCTTCCAGTGGTTATTAAGAAAAGAAAAGATTTTATTGATCTCACAATGGTGAAATGTTACAACAGCTCACACAGGGGGGTGCAAATAGTTAGGAAATGTGCCAACAAAGACAACAGGTACTAATAATAATAGAATAAACATCTCTCAGCATCTCTCTATAAACTGTAGTAACATCTCTTATGTACAATGAATTAAAAACTTTTAAGTAAGCAAGAAAAAAGAGGCAGCAGGTCACCTTTAATTTTATTCTCAGTATACTTGTTCATGTATGCACATTTAAAGTGGAAATGGAACCTGCAGCATTGCAAATTAAAGCCACTATTCCTCATTGTTTTTGTTCACAAACAATGGAAGAGGGAGTGAGTAGTAAATTACATTTTTAGTGTTCAAACTCAAGTTTTTAAACACATTTGTAACATCCCAATTCTTCACAAGGATAAGTTTATCAAGCGTGTTTCAAAACTACAGTAGCTGAGTCCCTGTCACAGAAATCTACACCAGAGGCGTCACAGCACGTAAGCGCAGCTAAGCAATGTGTACAAAGCTATCTCATATAGCTTTGTATTTTAAGCACTCAGGCAATCTGCACTAGCAGTGTTTTACATGTCCTTTGCCTAAATTAGAATCAAGTTCTAATTTTGAAAGCATATGCGTGACCCAATGCATTTTGATTTGGGGGTTCAATCGGGAATACAGGAAAATGCACTGTGTCAACATAAACTCCCTCTACTCTGCAAAATAAATGTAGCCTACAACCAAATAGTTAAACTAGCTAATTTATAACGTAGAGAAAAGGGGAAACAGGAGACCGTGGTGTCAGCTCTGTCCCAGCGGTGCCTCAGACATGCCCACCACTCACTTGAGCACAATGTTTCACAAAGTTGTGGCTAAACACTGAATTCATACCAAAGAGCAGCACTTATTTCAGATGTTGTCGCTCCAGTAAAAGAATTCATCCTGGTGCTGATCTCCTCTCCCCTTTCCCCTGCAAATCAGCGACATCACCATCACATGCACGTGCACTCACAGAGGCACATGCATGTGGCATGCTGACTGTGTGTGCGCGGTATATTCAGTCAGTCAAGACAACCTGGTCCAATCATCAGTTCAGTTTGGACTTTGGATGTAAATCTAAGCATTATTTAAAAACGTGGATATGTTTCAATCATTAGGTGAGAGCGACACGAGGATCCTGCCGCCGCCACATGCACGTGCACGTGTACGCCCACACCGGCATTGCACAGGGCTTAATGGTCTACAGACCAACCGTCCAATCTAGATGTTCTGGTCGGACTTGCAAAGAAGTGTAGAAACAAAGAGGAGGGATGGAAACATGCTTCTGCTGTTACTGGCTCTGACACGTCTGGTGTACATTGACTCTTTGAGACTATACAAAAATGATAAGTGCGTGCACAGTGTTTGTTCCACACATTTGATGGAAAGTAGCATTGTGCTGAATCTGGTGCAGCCATCTTTTTAATGTAACTGCACATTGTCCTTTAAATAAACTAAACTTCAAACTTCATTTCTGAATTTACAATATACTGAAGTATAGTTTTTTTTTTTTTTTATCATTACACTATTTGGAAAAAAAAAACTTGCCACTCACAGTAGCTGATGACAATCTTTGGACTAAGATCGAAACGTCCTACACTTCAACTACAGAGTACAGTTGAAGACTAAAGAATTTTTGCCTACGATGGACAACTCCTGTACGACTGAGAATCTACACAAACGGATTGCTGAGTGTGCCTGCCATGCTGTTGCTATGTTCTGACATCACACACATAACCTCTATTGATTCTAAATTTTCTCTATCTTTGTACTGGAACATGTATTTCATGTGAACTGAACTTTCATCCCTACATTCTTACTGAAATGAATACAAACACCTATCGCAAAAAAAAAAAAAAAAACTGAGATTCATGTGGAGAAGAAAGTGTAACAATGTAGAATACAATGTAACAAATGGCTTCCTTCCTCTGTGTGTGTTTCAGTGGGATGAGGTGAGTGTGCTGGATGACAAAGGGAAGCTGATTCGGACCTTTGAGGTGTGTAACGTGAACCAGAATGCACGGCCTCAGGACAACTGGCTGGCCACGCCGTTCCTGCTCAGGCGCTCGGCTCCGCGGGTCTTCGTCACGCTCCGGTTCTCCGTGCGCGACTGTGCCAGCCTCCGGTCGCCCTCGCCATCCTGCAGAGAGACGCTCACTCTGTTTTACAAACAGGCCGACTCGCAGAGGGAGCTGGAGAGGACCTGGGTCGCAGAGGTAACATATAATCAGTGGAAGAGCTACCGATGCATTATTCATCGGCTGCGGATCAATATTTTCTGATGTCACCTGAAACAAGACTGCAAGATCTTGTTATCCCAAAGTTTCTCCTCTGGACAAAAGCCCCGAGCGACTAGTGAGAGCAGACCTTCATTTCTACCTGTTTACATCACCATAGGAAGGCTTTTCTGTGACACTTCCAAACCATAAACAGGCAGAGAGAGGCAAATTCAGATTTTAGTCTTGGTTTTGGGATCCCTTTCAGTATATTTTGTTTCCTTTTTCATAAATGCTCTAAGAAAAAAACATGGATGCCTCAATGTTCTTCTAGATGTATTAAAAGGTCGTACTAATGACTGATTTCTGAACCAAAACACATCAAGCATCATTGAATAGATGAAACTACATTTATATTCCATTCTTGTTAAACAAAGCACTGAATAATCTTTCTAAGACGAGCCATAATCCCTCATCTTGTGCCACTTGTGTCAAAACGGTTGAGATCCACATCTTCCTGAGGCAGCGCTGGTGTGAAACACATGTTTATGATTTACAAAAAATAACAGTGTGTCACTTTGGCCATTGGCAATGTCACTTAACTAATGACACATTTAAGCCTAAAAATAAACAACTGTGTCCACTTTATGCTGATTACAGGAAACCAACTAAAGCTTTGACTAAAACTGAAGCGATTTTGATGGTAAACAACACAGTCTCTGCTTTGAAAGCCAACTGTAAATTACTGCATGTGCTGTGGTGAGCCATTCAGCCTTGTATACAGCACATAAATGCCTTTTATCCTGAGGGAACTAAGATGCTTTTAAAGATGCAAATAAACCTGATGAGGAATCAGAGCAGCAGTAGCGGAGCAGGAAGCACGCACAAAACCCCAGTGGGCGCCACGGATTCAAGTCTGTGCTGCTGCGTGTTTACTTTCTCAATCAGATTCTTCAGATGAATCCACTGGAGATAAACACAGACCTACATTCATCTTTCCTTCTTTTACATTAGTGCTGCTTTGTATTCTGTGTACAGATCAGGGGTGGGCGATATTACCAATAATTATATTTATTATTAGCACCTAGATCATAAGTTCAGTTTTGCATTATCAGGTAACTGCAGCTGCTATCTGCTTCTTCTGAGAGTTCACAATTCACTGTGATTGGTTAAAGCTGCCTGTCACTCCCTCAGTAGAAGGAGTAAGTGGTGAAAAGTGAGCTATGTGTATGAACATAGAAAGAAAAGAAAGGAAAGCCTGTATCAACACACTTTCTTAGCAAGGTCTGAAGTTTATGTGAACAATACATTTGAAGTAATGTGTTGCCTTTTTAATATATAATTTAAAGCACTTTTCAAAAACAAGTCCATATAACCTTTTGTTACCGCAACAGATATAAAATGTGAATTAAACAAAAAAAACCAAAGCCTTGGGCTTTTTTCTAAACAGGTTATTATTCTTTCCTCACAGCTCATAATCATTTTCATAGAAAATATATTGCAACATTTTTAATTTGCATCCTTTTAAAAGATAATTCTCATTACTGCAACACCTTGTGATAAGGGCTACTCTTATTAACCACACATACTACATTCATTATTAATAAATTAACCATGAATATCTTGTGTTGCGGAACATGATGATATTCAATATTCATAATTTCGTGAGACTAATGCTGCGTTCCGTTTGTCCTCGGAGGTCGGAACTCCGAGCTGGGTTTGACGTTTCCTCCGAGTTACTGTATTCCAGTTGTCAGGTCGGAAATTTTAACGAGATAGTGACACAAATACATAATTTAAGCTACAAAGTTGGTAAAAGTCTGCTTTTTATGCCCTTAACTAACTTCTTTTATAATCCTGAACATAAATCATGTTGCAAATCATTTACAGAGCTGAGCTGAGTGACAGACAGTATAAATTATAGTAGTCGGGTGTTTTTATTAATTCTAACACTGTGCTCCACCATGTTGTTTCCTCTAAGTCGGGTTTGAGAGATCCAACCCGATTTTTCGTCGGAATTAGAGGTTTGGTGCATGTTCCAGTTGAAATTTCCTGTTCAGAGCTCGGAAATTCCGACTTCTGAGATCAACTGGAACGCAGCATAACCCTATTCTAAGGAAATGCACTGAATACAGTGAGGGGGAAAACAAAGTGCGAAAATAGCTAAGCTTTCCAACTGCTCCACAACTACCGTACTTTAGAACATGCTGAATTACGGATGTATGTTGATCTCAATAAAGATACAGAGACATGAACAGGAACAAAGGGGTTTGACGGCTCTCAATTCACCATAATACTATTGTTAGCTTTGTGCGACATGCTAGCGGCTAGCTTCGAGTGCTGGTTTTTCAGTTCTACTGGACAATCTGCAAAATTTTTCTGAATGTACGACTCTCAGATGCGATCATAAGGACCCCATTTTGACTCAACTTTATTTGTGTGTATGGTTTGAGTCCATCAGAAAATACCCAAAAAAGAGTGAAAAATAGTGATTTGCATAACAAGCTTCCATCCCCCTCGCTAGGCCACGCCCCCTAATATGACGGTTGCCAACTGTACTATGGTCAGATCATAATTCAATTTTATACCAACAAATTTCCCCCCTCCGTCGCTTCACATTGTTCATACAGTACTATAATAAACTCCTTGCAGCATGATGAATTGAACCACTTCTGTCCTCTGTGCAGCCCTCCAGTGGGGAGCGGGAGACCAGGGAGGGCTGGGTGAAGATCGACACTATCGCAGCCGACAAAAGCTTCTCTAAAGTGGAGCCCAGTTCCCCACACCAGTATCAGCCCAACAGATACAGCCGCATCAACGTCAAGACCCGCAGCTTTGCCCCGCTCACGCGCAATGGGTAACAATGGGCCTCAATGGGCCTCAATGTGGCATAATCACACATCTGTATCTGTTCAGTTACCTACAGTATGTAAATAGCACACATTTGTTTAGACTATGATGGAATTTGTGACCCTAATTCAGAAACATGTTATTTAAGACATTTTAGGAATTTAGATGTTTATGGTCTGGTCACAGGTCACATAGATATTTTAATAAGTTTCTATATATGGGTCAGATTTTCATTTACTACACAATTCTCCCATTGTTGGTCTGTCCTCTTTCTAATAGCGTCTTTTGTGCATTTAGAGCTGATAAAAGTTATTTTTCATGTGGCCGGTGGTGATGACTTCAAGTTTCAGGTTTGGGTTTGTGGTAATTGACCATACTGTACTGGCAGGCCTTCATTTAACAGACCAGCACAGTGATTGGGTCGATTCTCTTTTTTAGTTTGGTCTGTGGGGGAACATCGCTTGATGTTAACTTTGCACGACAAAATGATGGTTATCGTTGCAGGGCGACCAAAACTGACCTGCTCCGACCACAGGTTGTGAATCATGATTTTCAGGGAGCCAATATGTTGGTCTTGCACTGTAATGAAGTTTTTTTAATGAATATTGAATTTTAATTTTTGGCTGTCTGGGGAGAATTGTGTAGTAAATGAAAATCTGACCCATATATGTATAGAAACCAGTTTAATATCCAGCTTGTTTAGCCTTTAGCACAAAATGATTTTTGTGATTTGTTTGCTAGATTTGTTCTGGCCATTGTGGACAGTGGAGCCTGCGTGTCTCTTATGGGCGTCTCCATCTTTTACCGCCGCTGTCCCGCCACCAGCCTGCACCTGGCGTCCTATCCCGCCACACCGTCCGGAGCAGAGCCCACTGCCCTGGTGCCTGTGGGAGGCACCTGTGTCCCCCACAGTAAGGCCCAGGGAGGCCCCCCGCGCATGCACTGCAACGCTGAGGGCGAGTGGATGGTTCCCGTGGGAGGCTGCGTCTGCGATGAAGGCCACGAGCCCAACCACAACGGCTCGGCCTGCCTCGGTAAGTCTGAAGCTACACATGTGCATCGGTTGGGAACAGAGTGTTGCTCACGAAATCTTGGTGGATTTCCTAAGTTTGCAACTAGAGCCGCACAATAGGAGAAAAGACTGCAATATTTGCCTTGAATATTGTATGATGTTCCAAACCATTTCAACACAGAAGGCACCATTAAACTTAAGCAAAAAAAAAGAGAAAATGTGGTTGTATATTTATTTATTTTTAATTTAACCATAACAAGACTTAAAATAGACCAAATCTGATCAAAACAAGGATACAGTGGAAGAAAATTACAAAAATCTTTTTTTTTTGTGTCATTTTAACCTATTTTTACAGAGGACATTTTCATTTTGTTCTAGAATATATTTTTGTTTTATTTGCAAATGAGATTTTGCAATATATTGTGGCTTTTTTATGAGTATTGTGCACTCTCCATTCCACTCATCACTTTTTCTAGTTTGATTTTCAGCCTACATATAGACATAGGTGGTAATGTTCCGTTTCTGCTGTTACCTTTACAGTGAGTTTATAGAAAATTAAAGTAATGGTTCAAAGGATGGAAAGGTGTACATAACAGACTATATGCTTAACTATACTTGAACTATGGGTAAATATACTTGCTAAAATGTACGTATACAGTATACTTTTTTGTGTCCGGGATAACAGAAACACAAATTCTCACATACTATGTTGACCTGTCATCAGCTCTACAACAACATGTCATGTCATCCGTTATGTGCAGGACTGAAAAATGTGAAAGGGTTAATACAGCCACAGCCATGTTTAGTTAATGTCATGGGAAACTATAAGATCTAATTCTGGCTCCTACAAAAATGCAAAAAACTAACATAATTACATTTCTTCAGCCCTGCCTAACTAATACGGTCATTTCTCATGCTGTACTAACCAAAATAATACATCAATATGATAAAACACCAAAGAATACCACAGAATAACATGTTTTGGTGAGTCCCAAAGCAGAAGACGGGTAATGATTAAATGTCATATCAGGCCGCTCTGAGATCCGTATGTCTGTGACTGGATCAATAATAAAAGGAAGCACTGTCACTTTGATGCGCCGCTGAGTTTGATGAAGAGACCAGGGGGCATCGAGTGCACTCCGCTCACGCAGGAATCAGACGGGGACAGATCACGTGTGGCGCATTTGTTACAGCGCCAGAGTTTAGCCACAGAAAACCGCATCGCTGTGTATCTGGGCCGCAAAATTTGCTGACAATCGAAAAGGCCATTATTTTGGCTGCAAGGAGCGTCAATATATCAAAAGTGATTATGCACGGATTTTTCAAGGAGTTAAGAGTTGATTGGAGGAAACATTACGTGGAAAAGATCTGTGTTTGCATGGCAGTGGAATTGGGTTTCAGTACAGTAAGAGAAACAAAAAAAATGGTGGCAGCAGAAAAGAAGAGTCCCAGCCTTATTCTCCTCCTACGTGTGCATACTGTACCCAGTGGCACAAACAAACAGAATACTTGTGCTAGCCACTACTTGTAGGTCATTTCATTCCTGTTTTTTAAGTCGCTAAATTGACTGCACACAGCCACCAGCTGACTGGACACATTTCTCAACAACAGGACTCTGCTGTCAAAACCTTCAACACAATTCATGGTTTGCACACAGTTCCCAAAACTCTTGTACTCATTTTGCAGAGACACATTTTTTTGCTCATTACACACTTCCCTCACACATGATTCAAAAAGTGAACACCCCACGAGGCAGAATTAGGGCACTGCTCCAATGCGATCATCAAAACTAACACAACTGCTCACAGCTGGACACATTTCACACATGATTTTACATTGAGATAAAGACAAAATTTAAATCTTAAAAAAAATCAAATAAACCAGATCAGATTGTGGGAACAAAACCTAAAAAAGTGCTTTTACAGTGATATTGAATGCTATTTATTAGGGGTGTAACAATGCCTCACGCCACAATGCATCACGATGCTAAAATCTCACAATTCGCATTGTACCAAAGCGACAACATGTAAAAGCTTTTGCTACTCAATTGTGTGCATAGTTAAAGTGAAACCACTTGACAAGCACAAGGGGCTGTATTTATTATTCAATAAATATCAAATTAATTTGATAAAATGCTTGTATATTGTTTTCTGTATAATAAATGTATATAATATGGTACTCGCATCGTGATGCATCAAAATCATGGCATTATTGAATCGTTACACCCCTTTATATTCTCAATTGCTAACATACATTCAGGGCACAAAGAGTCAAAGTGTATAATCCTTACAACTCTCACACTGGGGCCACATAAAAAGGGCCAAGTACTTTTTTCTTTCTTTTTCTAAACAATTTTCCCCTTGGAAGTATATTCCAAGTTTCACAACAAATATGTGAAATAATTCTGAAGCAACATGGACAATTTGCAAGTGCAAGAGTCGCCTTGATTTCTGTGATGTTTTCATTTATTACAATTCACTTCAGTTTACAGTCAGGACTGTACTGAAGAATCATGAAGACTTTCATATTAATGATAATCAATTTAATTAGTTTTGTCCTGTTATTTTGGTATGTTCATTTCTGTTTGCACACATCACAGTTTTGTGCAAAACACAATGATTGAATAGTGTTTGGTGTGTGCACAACTTTTGACAACAAAGTTCACATTTTTATAACAAAGTGCACTTTTGATGAAAATTGAGAAAATAGTGTGCATTGTTTAGGGAACTGTGTGTCAGGAACAGTGTCTTATCATTTTTCAAAGAAAAAGTCATCAGATCCAGTTGATGAGAGTACTATTGTTTGACAGTTGTAACGTAGGACACTTATTTATATTACTGTAACAGAACGGTTTGCTCTATACAAAAATGCATGTAGTTTTGTGAAATAAATATCATGAAAATATAGCGATTCTGCAGTTTGTGATACAGAGTCACCAAACACAAGTATCCTATGTCATCAGTATTTATTGTCACTTCCTTCAACAGGAGCGTAGAAATAACATAATTAACTACACATCGCAAAGCTGGACAGTAAAAAGTTGTGTCCCCCACTAAAAGTGGTGTAAGTGGACATGAGGGTGACAAAGGGGAATGTTGTGTTGCACCCAGACGGACAGGACGGGATAGATAGAAAGAGAGAGAGAGAGTAGAGCGGGCCCTGACACATTTAGGTCATGACGATGTAATGGCCACTCGTCTGTGAACAAGTGACAGAAACCGCAGGGAGAGAGAGCCGCGGAGGAGAAGAGATGGGGAGAGAGGAGAGGGAGGGGGCGTGTATTGAAAAGGATGCAACTTAATGACATAGGAACAGGGCGCACTAACATTTCCGACATTGTTTCGTTGACTTAAATACAGAATGTCCGTGTTCAGTTGACCTACTTGTTTTTGGTCGACTGGATCGTCTTTTACCAAAGTCCAAAATGAGCATCCAATTGTGGCGGCCATCATCGTTGTCCCGCAATTAATTCTTTAATGATGCCAACTCGTGTGTGTAATGTGTTCATGCCTCTGTGGGTTAGAGTGTGCGCTGCCCAACACTTTTGTTTGTCCTTGTTTGATTGATGTTTACTGACACTTGAGCCCTTCAGACTGCGTGGCCACGGAGCCCAGACTTCCACTGGCGGAGGCCTGTCCCTGCACGAGCTAGCTCTCATGCTTTTCAAAAATCTGATTTAGGTAACCATGGCTGTATGGTGCTAAGTGATAGCCATGCTGGGATCTAGATGCTGGAACTACCCCCTTGCAGAAAAATATAAAACCATTAACATTCACCAGCACAAAAAATATGTAAAACTATTTTTCTAGAATAAATATTGTGGATTGGAGCTGGATTGAAGTAGGTTATGAAAAAAATTCAACCAGTCTAAGTAGCTAGTGGTATTATACATGTGTTACTTGTCATGAGTAGGATTTGGCGAGTTGGTTAGTGCTAATGTGGAGTCTTATGTGTAGATCATGTAATTGATTAAGGAATTTTGGTATGCATATAGTATATTATGGTCTGCATAAGGGTCTATACAGCGCAATAGGCAGATGGCCCACTGTCCGTACATTGGTGTCGGATTATAAATAGAAGCCACAGCTGCTTACAGAAACTAGAGCATCCAGCTTTATCATTAATAACTTCTACCTTTTGTTCCTTTAAATTAAGGACCAAGGACAAGTAAAAATAGCATCTACTTTCTCTGCACATAGCATCTATGAGCTGCAGTAGCTTTCCTAGTTCCAAAGTAAATGACCATAGAGTTAATGAGTCCCATTTGTCATTATGAAACACTATTTTGGGATACCAATAGCAAGGTTTTCAAATGTGAATTTGAACAAAATAAGTATTTTGACATCTAAGGAATACTAGTTAAACTCAAAACCACATCCCCTTTTTCTATGTGTATTTGTAGATTTTATAGTCCTCTGACCCACCAGGGAAACCTGTCAGGAGCAGTGCGTGACCATCTAAGGATCCATTTCCAGATGTTGACCTAAGAGCTTGGACAGGACTACCTATAGCTAGTATTTTATCACACTTTTAAATGTCTAGATTTAGATTATAATATTATTCATCCTCATGGACATGTTAAGTCTTTACAACTACAGCAAAGAACATTACACAGACATTTGCTTTTACTTAAGCTTGTCTCCTGTGACACAACAGTGTTGCTAAATTAAAGTATTGTATTGTATTATTTATGAAAGTGTTTGTAGAAAATCTGAAAGAACACGGTGACATTTGCGTCCCGTTTTAGGCAAACTCATGCTCAGTGGTTTGAGAGATGATAAGGACAGAGGCAGACGACGCGCGGCAGCTGTCTCCTGTTATTCTTTTTTTTTTGTCCGACAACAGAAGGCCGTTTCCTCCTTTGACATTTGCATCCCACGAGGTAGAGAGGGAGCCGAGAGCAGCGCAGACCGAGCATGAGACACAATTACACCTGCTCATCCACACATGAAACAGCACATGACGAGGGCTGAAGGTCGGATCACAATCAAAACCAAATCATTTATTAAATCTCAAAGGCCGCGCTTAATTTGGCAACATTATGTTCTCAGCCAACAACTAAATCCTCTTGGGGTCCGTTTGTGCTTTTTTTTATATCGCTTAAATTTCTATCTTCTCCAAAGTTAATGTACTTATCTTGAAAAATCACAGATAGATAGTTTTCCAAAATCGGTCAAAGCTTTGCGCATCACCCTCCGACATTCAGTCACTGTCGAGGATTTGGGACAGGGATTAGTGGTTAGTTCATTTGGACCAGCGTGGACGTTTCTTGTTGCGTGCGACTTTGCGATGACGGTGAAATATTTAAGATGTCAGCTCGTCCCCGTGTATCATCCAGAACGATCTCTCAGCGCTCAGACACGGGCTCATCCAGACCCCCGGCATGTTATCCTGCCAAAACAAGAACATTAGTCTGGGGGAAATATGAAGCATTCGTGCCCCATGTCTTCCCTTTTTTCAATTTCCTTTTCATGTTTGGTGGGTGGTTATCCTGTCAGTGCCCTGCGAGTAATCATGAGGTTTAGCGGTCTATCAGCTCCAGCTCAGAGCTAACAGTGATCTGATTGGGATCAATGGCTGGCAGTATTGACTTGTTTGGACCTCACGGTGACGATTATGAACCTGCTGACACCCTCTGACCAGCAGCTCACATCGACTGATCAATGAACTGAATGGGGTGTTCCTTTTCCAATAGTTATAATTAATTCCAAGTTGTATTGTGAATTCCTAGACTTTTACGCCTGATGCTCTCCCTCTCTTAACCAGCGACATTACTGTGAGTGGGCGAAGGGGCTCAACGTTGTACCCAGGGGCAGTGTGTGCTCAGTCTAACCTGATTCCCAGAGCAACACAAAAAAACATCAAATGTCTTTTATCCCTTGTGCTTTAAAACTGTTTTGTCGACCGTGATTGTTTTTCTTTGGCTGTTTTTGTCATGTGTAATTGTCACTGACGTATTTCAGGTGAAATATTTGTTCCTTTCCTGCCTTGATGATCAATAAACCTAAATATTTTGTAGGCCAATGCCCCGTACTGACTGGGGGAGCCCATCTTTCACTCACTCTTTCACAAATTGTACTATTTAATAGTTTTATTTATAATTTAGTTGGTGGTTGTTTAGTGTAAGGTAGGGGTAATGAATTCAAATCTACCAAGGTCTAATTTGAAAAGAAAAAAAAAGCCAACCAAAGGTATATGGAGTAAATGTATGTTATATGGGAATCTTTTTTTTTTTTTTTTCTTCAATTAAGAGTGCAATTAATTATATTCTGTTTATTTTGATTCTAATAAAATACATTTTGGCTCCTTAAAAGCACGTATGCCATATATATTGTGTTAGAATTTACACATGATGCCAATACAGACATGCAGTCTTGGCTCAGATCTGGTTTGGTCCGTTTTTACTCCTGATTCATTGTAAATAGCCTTCCTCTGTGTTAAATGTATTTAATAATAATTTGGAACTATTACATTCCGTTCTGTTTAAGGGACCGTTAATAAGTCATTTCTGTGGCGTTTTGAGCAAAATAAAAAGTGCCAAGCAGCTTTGTTTTCTGTTAATCTGGACAGTAGGCACTGGTCTGCTGCAGAGAGAGAGAGAAAGATGCAGTGGCTCGACTGAGGGGATCTACTCGGTCAGATGTAAGGTTCAGCATTTGGGTCCGTATGTGGATCGAGGGCGCTAATTCGTTACTTGGTATGAAATGGTGTAAGGCAATTATGTAAAAATCTAATGTCAAATTAATTTTAAATATCAATGTGTGCCTATAAGCTAAATAATCTGATGACATCCCGCTTCTTCTTCAGTCACTCGAGATCAAAACCCCACTCACTGACCTGAATGTTGGATAACTACTGTATGCTATTGGGCAGGATGAGTCAAAAACTGATTTAATTATTCCATTACACTTTATTTGGCAATACCGACTGACTGTTTAACCTCTTAAGCCCTAGGCCTTTTTCTCCAAAAATCATGTCTTTACATCCTAGGTGTACATGGCTAATCTTGGTGTCCACACATTTGGTAGAGCTTTGGGATGACGGTGGAAGTGAAATAAAAATAAATGAATAAAATGAGGTTGCCATGGGTTTGAATGAATTTCCGCCTGAAAAAAACACACACATTTTTCGGCAAAAAGGCCTTTTTCCTCCCTGTGGTGTAGGAAATAACAACAGAAATGGATAATCCCACATCAGCTGTCACTAATTTGCAACTTTGCGTAAAACACATAGGTCAGTAACTGCACTGCAAAAAGCAATATCTTGATGAGTTAAATTTGCTTGAAATCTGAAT
>OMNZ01111659.1:30288-43629 GCA_900303255.1 Lesueurigobius sanzi
AATTGGTTTATCAGTTACTGTATTTCAATACATAGATACATAGTAAATGCATATGGCACAATGAGGGCTGCAATGGGTTGGTGAGTGAATCAAAGTTAGTCGTTCTTCAAGGATCCATGTGAAATCACTTACAAAGAGAAAAGAGGTCCGAAGTACTTCTGACTTGTAAAAATCCTTTATTGTAGAATTTTGAATTTGAATAATCTTTATTGTCATTGCAACAAGTACAACGAAAATGTTGTAGTCCAGTTGGTGTTTTCCAAATAATGTCAATACATGTTAAAAGGCAATTCATTCTTTGAAATGACACATGCACACACTCATCAGTTACATTAGGCCTATGGTCGGTCACATTTGACAGCATTCAGTGTGGGAACTGCACTTGGATAAAACTGTTCTTAAATCTATTTGTCCTGAGAAGGGACAATACCAACACGTTTCAACCTTCTATTAGGTCTTCATCTGGGCAGACAGATCAAGAGACTCTTTTAAATCTTTATTTATTCATGTTGTTGTAATATTAGTTAAAAAAGTAGACATTTTTTTGTCCATAACTGATTAGCCCTCAGGGAAGGTTGAATTGTTGCCTGGTCCTCAATGTTAGACTTAGATTTAGACAGACTTTATTGATCCACACAGGAAATTGCCTTGTCACAGTAGCTCAAATAGTCTCTTACAATAAAAATAACAATCTTAAAATAGCAATCTTAAAAAAACAATAACAAAATAAGTTCTTTCAGTTCAGTTTGCCACATAGAAGAAGAGGTTTTAACCATGTTATACCGTTATTCCCTTGTCAAAAACAGACCTGGAGCAGTATTTCACTTCATTCGCGCTGCTTTGAATTAGTCCCGTTTGCATTGGTCCATCCATGTTGACGTCTGCTGCACTTCGTTTTCTACTTCCTGGTACAATTAGATCATTGTTCAAACCCCCAAACTGTCTTCCACATTATTTAAGCCAATAATCCAATATTGGATCGGTTCTGAGCCGTTCTGTCTCAAAATGTAGACACAGAAACTCCATCTCGCTACTAGCCATAAGCTAATTGTTTATTTTTACCATGTGATTCCCACTCTTGGCTGCAGGGGGCGGTCCAGGCCAAATCAGCCCTGGCACTACTATTTTTAAACATCGCGTCATCCTCACAGAGGCATTATTTGAATTTATTTATGCGCAGACATCCTAGTGAAAGATTTTAAGCCTGTTTTTAAAAGTACGTATAATTATGCATGATACTGTATGTCCACTTTAATTACTAATGTCAAAACCTCATATTTAAGCCTTCAGAGATGCTTTTTCAGTGAGAGAGAGAAGGGAGGCTGCATCGTCGGAGAATAGCAGGGGCTCTATAATTTGACAAAATACATTGGAAATGATGGGTTTTGGGTGTTTTTTTTAAGAGACATTCATGCAGGCTGCTGGTACCTGGCAACCCTGGGATGAAAGGCCCTCACCAAACTAGTCTATTTAATTTGTTCATTTTTCACACACATCATGGCTATATTGCAGTACAAAACTTAATAAGAGTCTCATTGAAATACAGAGGCAAAGTGTTTAGTTTCTGAGCGAGGACTACTTAAACTGCCAAGTCGCATCACAAAGTTTCCTCTCTTTGTCGATTACATTGCCATCCCAGAGCCATGTTAAACTTTTTAGCAGAAGCTTTCATCTAAGTGAGTTCCACATGCATTATGGATGGCCAACTGCTCATTTAATTTTGCGCTCTCTGCAGCAAAGACTGTGCACATCAAAGAGGTCCCAGAGGTCCCAAACACTGTTTTTCTTGTTTATTGTGAACGACTTAACCGGAGCTAGCTTGGACATAAACAGACAAGAGACTAAACTGGGGCACAGATCTGATTTCAAGACTAAACCAGGACATAATAAACATCATTTTTATTTTTAACCCCCGTTTGTCTGCAGCCCCGCCCTCTGCCCCGGTGGCTCTCACCTGGGAATACGAGAGCGGCGACGGGGGCGTGTCCCTGCGGTGGCGCCCGCCGCTGGACATGGGCGGCCGCAGCGAGGTGTGGTACGGCGTGGTGTGTCGAATCTGCCCCTCGCCCACGGTCTCCAACCCCGGCCTGTGCTCGTGGTGCGGGGAGGGCGTGACGTTCAGCCCCTCCCAGACCAACCTCAAACAGACCAAGGTCACCCTCAACAACCTGCTGACCCGGGTCACCTATCTCATACAGGTGAGCAAGAGGGAAGACGAATGGTAGTGGCACAAAGCTTGTCTGAAGAGCCATGAAGAAAGCTGACCATTGAAGGAAATTTGAATTTATTTGTTGAATGTTATCAATTTAAATCAGTATTTGGCCTGTAGTCATTGCTATTTGTTATTTTATGTACATTTTGGGTGGTGAAACATGACAAATTATTTTGAATACAGGGAATGGTTATTATTGGGGGGGAGCCCTGTGTGATCTTTACAACGATAAGGAAGCCACGGCAATCTAGGCTTTGGGAATGGCTGGTCTAGTGGTTAGGGCTGCTGCACATATAGCAGAACAATGTCCTCAATGCTGTGGGTTCGTGTCCTGGCTCTGATCATTTGCTGAATGTCTTTCCCTACCTGTTTAAAATAACTACAGGTCAAAAAAATCTAAAATTAAAAGTAAATCAAAGTTTGTACTATTTGTAATGAATTTGACTGTGATAAATTACAAAAGGAAACAACACAAAGTTAACTGGGCTTGAGTTACTATGAAATCCACAATAGTTGTTCACATTATAGAATTCAATTTCAATTGGAGCAGATGTCAATACAACTATTGAAAAAAAAATAAAGTTTCCAAATGTTTTCTCTGACCATTATTTGATAGTGACCGGATGCACAAGCCTGCCATATTATTCTTATGACTGAAAGTGCTTTCTACTGGTGTACATCGCGCACATGATTTGAATATTGTCACCACTTTTGGACACCTTTATGAGAAAATAATTACACCTTAGTTCATACAGTATGTGCTGACAGAGCAGACACAAGACAGCCTTTGTGACAGTTTTTATTTCATGTGAATTGGTCCAAGAATTGCAGCGAAATTAGCAATAAACAAAGGCTAGAAATCTGCACCAAAGGGCAGTCCCTCCACCTAAATTGTCAACCGGGGTGCCGTGGAAAAGTTTGATGATTTATTTGACAAACACAAATGGGTTGAATGATAAAAAATCCTTTAATTCAACTGTTGAAAAACATCTGTAACCCAATAAGATGTTATTTTAAGTCTGTTTAGTTACGGAATAAATTACTTAATTCAACAATTTAGTTTTAATAAAGCATTTTGTCCAAGGGGGTGTGGCGTTACGCAGCGCACTGCGGAGAGCCAATGCTTTGTATCTCGCTCTGTGGAGCGGCTGTGATTAGAGCGAGCTCTGGTGAAAAGATCGAAACAGGTGAGATATAATGCTTTCTCTGAGTTTTTATTTGGAATAAAAGCGTCCACAAATGACGGAGAAACGTTCCAGCAAAGGCAATTTAAATGGGCAAGCGCCAATTAGCGATCGCGATCTATCAGCGGCAACACACGCCGGGTTTCATAACGTGTCAACATGTATCCTTCAAAATTAACCTAAAAATTTAGTGCAGGACACAGAGAGGAGCAGACAAGAGCAGGAGACAGAGAGAGAGGGGAAAGGAGGAGACCAGAGAGAGAGCGAGAGCAGAGCAGAGGAGAGGAGTAGACAGGAGCAGGACTTCTGACTTTGATTTAGGCCTATACATTTTATACATGTTTAAAATGGGTAAATCTACTAATCCAAACGTGCAATAGGCCTATGGGCTAAAATAGGGAGCCAAAAAGAATTCATAATCTTGACACTTGACAAGAATAGCTTACATTGAAATAAGAGGGACACTTAAGGGTTATTGTGATCAGCAGAGTGTAGCATCCTACCAACACCTCACAGGGTTATAGTGCTGATGTAACATGACAATATGAAGGGGTGCCACGGCCTGCGGAAAGCACGTGTAGGGGTGCCCCAGAGCTGAAAAGGTTGAGAACCACTGAACTATAGGCTCCTTAGAAAATTGTGATGTCAACGCAACCTATTGAACTGACACATGTGAAACCCAAAGTTTTGGATTATCCAATTTTCAATGTAATGCATCAGATCTGATTATTTGGTTATGTGTTAAGTGTTTTGCCCAAGAATATGGTCTGCTTTTTCCAACCTTATAAACATAGCCATTGATAGTTGTTGAAGTATCACCAATAAAAGCACTTGTGTTGAAACAAATGCTTGTATTTGATTCTATCTTTGAGTAAATTGTTAGGCGGTATAGCTATAAATCATTTCTCATAGAACTAGACAGCAATAGGTCACAGGTTTTCTCTCAATCCCGGTGGCCCTACAATGTAACACGCGATATTACACCCATTTATTATTTATATTTTCCCTTTTTTTTCATTTGGTTGTATTTGCCGAACCGCTGACAGTGCAAACGCCTTGCACGTGTCTGCTCTTCAAGCCCCGCCGCTGATATTAAAGTAAACACGAATCAAAGCCTTTGTGAGCCACATCTGTGTGTTTGTGTGCGGACAGGTGCAGGCCATGAATGAGGTGTCCGCTCTCAGCCCCTTCCCGGCCCGGTACAGCAGCATCAATTTCACCACCAGTCAGTCAGGTGAGTGCGGGACAGATCAGAGAGAACGATGTACACGGTCCGGTTTGTGGTGTTGAATAATAAGGAACTTTATTGATCTCACAGTGGAGAGATTCTTAAGGGGGGACACAGGTTTTGGCCCAGTTTGCTCTCGAAACATAATATACACTGTTGTCTGGGTTAAGGTGACTGTAGTTCAGAAACGCAAATGTTTTGAGAAGTTGATTTTTATGACTTTTTTCGATATCCAGCTAGATTAAGAAACACATCCTACACTGCAAAAACAACTCAATCTAAAAATAAGTGAGTGTAATAAATTTTCACATGAATCTGCCAGCGGAAAAACAAGCATTTTTGCGTTTAAATAAACTTTCACCAGGAAACAAATAATAAAGTTTTCTCTTTTTTTTTTCATTGCCCTGATTCAACGTTTCTACCTACATTCCTTTAGTAAATTGCAAATGCCCTTTTCTCAAATTGTTGCACCTAAATTTCCACTTTAGTACCACTTACAGACATCAAATCAAGTTTTCAGTGGGATTTGTCAATAGAACCTCATTAAACAAGGTGCAATCTGCATTTCTACAATTTCCTTTTCACTAATAACTAGCTAATTCAAAAACAAGATATCCAAAATGTCCTCTAGGCTAATCTTTTTAACTAATATGTCAACAACACTTCAACCTTCAACCTTTGAGGTTTCCTTGAAATGTAAAGTGCAATATGAATAAAATGTATTATTATTATTATTATTATTATTTACCTGGCTCTGTACAATAACATCTAGTCATTGAAAATATAGGCAATTTTCACTGCTTTATTTTGTTGGGAAAACTTTAAATGAAAGAAAATCTCTTCCTGGACATGAGGTGGTTTAAGCCCATTGCCCTGTCAGCTTTCATAACTGTACAGAAAAACAAAATGGGACAAATGAGGACTGGGACAACAGACGACTGAGCAGTGAAAGGATTTAAAATAAAATGTTTGGAGTGAGTTACATGTTATATCAGTTTATTCATTATATAATATTCATGTGTTTTGCTGATGACTTTGGAGCCAGACAGTCTAAATTATTTCTCTAAAGAGCAAACTCCTTTGTTATTCATGCTCTAATTATTTCTGAAGCTCTGTAACACTGCCCCCTTGTGGACATTTACACACCGCTGGTACTCTTCAATGCTGTTCCTCATTATTGCCACAGGAACAGACTTTATATTTGACCGTTTTGACACATTACCAGCAAATGTCTGCATTCTGTAAATCTCCTGTAGTTTCTGCCTGCATCAAAACTCTGTATCATCCCTCTGTGTCTTTCACAGTTCCCAGTATAGTTCCCATGATGCACCAGCTGAGCCGCGCCCCAGACTCTATCACTCTGTCCTGGCCTCAGCCCGACCGGCCCAACGGAGACATCCTGGAGTACCAGCTCCGGTATTTCGACAAGGTGAGACAGAGGAGGGGAGTAGAAATTGCAGGCAGGGGTCACAAACTGCTTTACATGGAAAAAACACACAAGAACCCAGATGGCAGTAAAAAAACATAACAATGACATAAAGACAGGCTATGGACTCTTGAGTCGCTTTGTAAAAGTCTCTTTATAATCCAGGGAACGCAAGGACGGAGGAAGATCATTCCAGAGACAGGTTGGCACTGCTTTAAAGCAAGGGGCCAAATGTGGCCCTCAGAACACTGTTTGGTGACCCACAAGCTTCTTGTTGAATTGGCACACATCTCCAGAGATGTTGATGATGATAATTGACCGGAGTTCACGGATGGCTAAGGTCAGGCTAGCGATTGGGTAAAATCAGATCCAATCGTTTCAAACTTTAAAAGGAGTTGATTCCTCCCACCTGAAAACGGAGCTCAATTGTGAAGATCCAGACCCTCTGTACGAAATGAGTACGAGGGTATGGTAAGACCAGGCTACAATTAAACCCGCAAAAATTACAATTTTGAAGACAGAGCTTGCATTGAGGTTGCAGAGTAAATACAGGTGTGGGGAAAAGTTTAAAGCTGTCTTAGATGAACCCAGTTGAATGTTTGACTGAACTGGCCACCGATCTGGGGCCCTCCATGCCATGTACAATTCAATATTTGGCCCTCAATGAAAAGCATTTGGACAGCCCTGCTTTAAATGATCTATCTCCCAGGTTTTGTAGCAGGTCTATGGAACCATGGGTTCTGACCTGAAGATCTCAGACTACGGGCTGAAGTGTCTTTACCTTGATGTGTTTTGGCTGATAAGATTTTCTCATAACTTTACTGACCACAAATCTAATCTTTGGCGACACATTGGCTGAGTGGTTAGTGCTCTTGCCTCACAGTAAGAAGGTCCCGGCCCATGCAGCCTTTCAGTGTGGAGGTTGCATGCTTCTCCCAGTGTCTGGATGGGTTTCCTCCGGGTGCACCAGTTTCTCCCATCACCCCAAAACATGCATATTAGGTAAAATCCTCCGCTCCGGCCAGGTGATTCTGACCATTAGCCTGGCTCAAGATCTGGAGATGGGTCCCCGGGCGCTGTACACACAGCTGCCCACTGCTCCTGGCGGGTCGCCCCAGCGGCATCGAAGGATAAAGGTCTAAATGCAGTGAACAAATCTCCCTTGGGTGATCAACAAAGTATACTTGGAAACAGAAAACAAAACATTTGGTTTGAAAAAAAAAAAGTGATACTACGCAGGAGTGTAGTATCCTGTGTGCACATTTTCTGGGTAATGTGCAGTTTATGGTGTCAACAATAACATTTTAACACATTGATTGTAAATGAGTAAGTGTACTTCATGACTCATTCTCATTATTATTATTGGTCAGTGCTGATGTGAGCCGGGGCATGTGCCCGGTCTAAAGGTTCTCACTGAATGTTTGTAAACAGAGCTGCCCCACGTCACACTGCATTCCCCTCTCATGTTAATGCCCTGACCAATGTGTGAAAGGCTCACTATAGTATAGAGGTCACTATAGTTCAGCCATGTCGGCTGGTCAAAGGCTACAACCAAAACTGATGTGATTGTTCTGTTTCTATGAGAGAAAATCTTACATGATCACCAATACTGTCTTATTACAAATGTTCATGAGCATCATGTAAATATAGTTAAGTGTCCAGGGCTGTGTAAAGAAAAAGTGGGTCATACAAGTACAAGCACAGACTTTAATATTGATTATGCACAGTGTAATTATAGTATGTATATTTCATCTCTACACATACGTGGAGTTGTACACTCCACTCTGCCCCACTTTGCCTGTTTGATAATGATGATAATAATAATGCATAAAAGGACTGTCTCTGTATTACATTACAGTGAAGTCTGTAAGTTTTCAAAATGAGGAGAGATTTTAAAAGTAAACTCCCTCCCCCTCCCCTCCTGATTGGACGGTTCCGGTGCGCAGGAAAGCTTGCTAAGATAAGCAAAGAGAGGGACATCAAAAATGCTTACACACGTCCCGCCAATGACATGTTTGTGAAAGCTCTGAGTCGTCCAGGAGTTTTGATTATAGCCAAAGGTTTTTTAAAACAACCAAGGCAAGGCCACGCAAATGTATTATATATTGTTTATTTATTTATTGTCAATAATTGCGAAATTAATCACTACGAAATTCTCTCTGAGAACACTCCCTTGTGTGGCAGTATAAAATAGGCTGAGGTGGCCAGAGGGAAGTGTTTCAAAAAGGCACTGTCCTGGGTGTGAGCTGTCAGAGCAGATGTTCCGGGCTCTGTTCCTGAGATGAGTGGAGTAAATCTGCTCAAGAGGAGCACCAATGATCCTCTCTGCAGACTTCACTACTCGCCGCAGGTCCTTCCTGTCCTCTGAGGATTGGAATAGCTGGAGAACCACACCATGCACCCATATGTGAGCACTTTCAATGGTGCTCCGGTAGAAGTTGGTGAGGAGGCTCTGCGATAGAGCAGCCTTCCTGAGGGACCGCAGCAAGAAGAGCCTCTGTTGTCCCTTCTTCTCTGGTATTTGTCCCCCATGATAAGTCCTCGGAGATATGGACGCCATATCTCTGCAGAACAGGAAAGTATATACGATTAAAGTCAATGCAAATTATATTAATAAAACAAGGATAATCATCATCAAAATTAATTAAAAGCAAAGAGCATAGATACAATAGTTTCTGTTTCTATTGACAGCTAAACAGAACCGTTTCCAGCCTGGATGTGGACACTGTCAGAGTAGATACTGTCTCACATCTTCTGGACGACTGTTGTACATTTTAGCTGCATTAAACAGTAACACAAAGAGAGTCAGCGCTGCTTCAATGCCTTTCGCCTCTCTCTCTCTCTCTCTCTCTCTCTCTCTCTCTCTGTCAGGGTTCAGATGTGGACAGTGCTCATAGCGTGTTCAGTGAGACCAACACCGTCAGTGTCGGCGCCCTGCTGCCCGGCTCCATCTACGCCTTCCAGATCCGTGCCAGGAACGAGCGAGGCTTTGGGCCCTACAGCAACACCATCTACTTCACCACTCTGCCCCTGGGTACGCCACATAAGATATTCAAGCTTAATACGGGTCGAGTTGTGGCTGATTTGAACAGGGTTTTTACACTTTGTTGCAGAGGAGCATTCTCAGCAGATCCAGCACAGGCTCCCCCTGCTGGTGGGCTCAGTGATGGGAGGGGCCGCCTTTCTGCTCGTGGTCATCGCCATCATCGTGGTCCTGGTGTTTCGCAGGTGGGTCTTAAACAGGGGTGTGCATAGCTCTGATGGTGTTGTTTAGCTGGTCCTGCTTTAGACCTGGCTTAGTCTTGAAAGTTTTGAGTTGTTTTGGTTGAGACTTGGTTAAAGGGTAACTAAATGGGCGTGCAAGAGCCTTACTCCACCCACAAACACAGTCCAAACACCGCCGCGAAAGGGGCGGGCTCAGAGGCCTTGGGGTGACGTGCAGGGGGGTGAGTGTGGGCGGGTGTCTGGGCTTTGATTGACAATTGACATTGGCATTGGCGCATCACAGCATGGAGAGTGATAGCGGCTCGAGCGTGGGGACGCTACCGTCTTACGAGGTGGAAGATCACTCACCACCTTCGTCCCCAGAGGTAGAGGTAGAGGAAGTGGAAGGGGTGACTGTGGAGGAGGCCAGCGGACCTCAACCATACATGTTTGAGCCGCTGGCTGTGGATACCGCCCGAGGCTGACGAGGCAATGTTGCAAAGAATGGGGCCAGTGTCGGCGTGGTAAATTGGTTGTCATATTCTTGCTACATTTTTATTCACAGCATTTCCGTTCAACATGTTTTATTTTACTGCATTGAAGGATTATATAGACACAAATATAACTGTATGTAACAGGTGTTCCTGTGGTCACTGCACATCATTGTCCCCCATAGAGAACAAATGCTGCAGAGAGGTCCCCAAGGTATAATGGAAAACACTCACACGACATTATAAATAAATTGTATGTTTGGTGATGAAGTAATATGCACATCAACTATATCACCACAATCTCATCACACTAAAAATGAACACTTGGACATTCATTACTTTTCTAGTAGGCTGGCAAAGTGTTCAAATTGTTCATAGGTAATGCACAGATGCCGGCAGTATCATGTGGGCTGCATAACAGAGCACCCGGGCTTTGAGCATGTGGCTCTGAGCCCACATGATACTGCAGGTAGCATATGCCACCTACCTACAGTTCTTTGGGGAGATGGAGGAGCCAATGGGTAACAGGTCAGTTTCAGGAAGATTATCAGTTGAATATTACTCTGATTTCAACACATGCACCGTCTATCTTTCAGCTGTTACAGGCACCTGGCTTACAGAAATCTGGTCAGGTGGTGCTGGGGGTACCTTGGACAGCACATTCGTGTGGTCATCCCCTCATGTGCCGTCACTCGCATCAGGCAGGAGTTCCCAGAGGATGGGGAATACAGAGGGTTCCTCCCTGCCCTTGAGTTTGGGGATGATTAGTTTTATTTTAATTTCATGTTTATATGTAAATATGGCATTTTTTACAAGTAAAATTCCTTTGTTATGAACGCATTTACAGTTGTGAAAGTTATTGTTCTTGCCAATTAAAACAAAAGACAACACCGTTCACCACAACTATCACCGTTGATTTATACAGTAGTGCTTCAACTTCATGTTCTACAGTTAGAATCAGAATAGAGTGTATTGCCATTGTCAATGAAGGTTTCACAGACTAGGAATTTTCTTTGGTGTATTCGTGCAACATGAAACATAAACTTGTAATAAAGATAAATAATAAACTAGTCAGTATAGTGTTCGTGGACATTTGTGAATGATGAAACCACAAATTAATCAATTATTCCATCTTCTTTTGTTGTCCTAAATCTCAAATCAACTGCATACTAATATCTTCTAAATATTAGGTAGATAACATACGTTTTCATTGTGGTGAAACAGACATTTGCTACCTAAAAATAATCAAGCAAAATAAAGCATTTACATACTTTATTACAGTTAAATGTGTTTCGAACACAATATATGAAAAATGTAATACCTGGCCAACACTTATGAGGCCTCAGGCTATGGAATATCTAGAAGAGCACATGTACAGTCACTCCAATCAGGCAAGAGCCACCAGAAAGCAGCAGAATACACAGGGTCCTGTCCTCCACGGGACTTTGATGATAACAATGATCTGTCATAAGCATTTCTTTTCCATCAGAGAAACTCTTTTCCCCTCACAAATAAAAAAAAACCAACTCGTGTACAATTTTGAAACAGTCAAAATTGGTGCTCATTGGTGTTCATACTTACAATAACACAAAATAGACTTTACACATTTCTTTTTACATACGCTACACATCACAAATGACACTTCAATAATCTTGAAATGTTGTCTTCTAAACCACTCAAATCATTAAATAAATATACAAATAACACTGTACACATACTATCAACCACAAACCCCAATGATGAAAATGTCATTGATCCAAGACCAACTAATTGTTCTGTTTACCTTACTGAACAATATTGCATTTAGGTCAAGTGTTGCTGAAGAGGATTTTCACAATACATAGCCATTGCATCCTGCGTTGACATATCGGACAGAAGTTTGCAGATGAATAAACATACTTGCTTCCTTCCTCCTCTGGATTACTGATCAGCACCGAAGGTTGAACTCTTGCATTAGAACCTTTCATTTCATCCATCACGTTGTTTCTGCAGCATGGCAGCTTATAAAAATCTTCATAAAACAAGGCTGAAGTGTAGAGTATATCCATCAATCTTCTTCCACTTATCCATTGGTCACGGGGGCAGCAGGCCAAGCTGCCCGGATCTTATGGCTCCTCCTGCAGGTGGTGGGTCCACATGAGGATAGCCCCATAACGGTCCTTCACCTCTCTCAGAAGTCCCTTATGATGTGTACAGTAAAGACAAACAAAAAACACAGTTGTAATCATTTCAACATAAGATAATGGCCATTTCATTAGAGTGGGGTGAATGAATAAGGATATGTAAAGTCATGTGTGGAAAATATGTAGCATTGCAAATGATTGGTCTATGGTTTAATTATAAATGTGCCAATAGTAATACCACTACTAACCACTACTGTCATGGTATTACTTACAAAATGTATCCGTTAATTTGGTTACACAAAAATTGCATATATTCTCCCATTTGTCATTATACATTGATGTGCTCACCTCAAGAGAACTGCAACTCTATGTTGAGAATACTCTTCCGTTCCAATTGCAATGCAGGCCTGTCTGAAACATCAAAATTATACCTATATAAATAATTCCAATTGCCAAAGACATAAGTATGCGGCAGATTATTAGAAAACAGCAAAACATAGTCATTATACTAAATAATACAGTTACAGTGGAGTATGAAGGTTTGATGACAAGTTGCTTACTTCATTGATTTGTGTCAAATCTTGATCTGTGCCTGCTCACTGCCTCCTGCTTGTTCGGTCTATTGAACTGGGCACAGAGTGGCTCTGGGACAGGTACTTCATCAGAGTACTGTTGGTACGGCTGAGCATCCTCCACCACACAATCAAACAATAGGTCCATCAGCCTGTCAATGTAGACTGGAAACAAAGAATGGCATTTATTTTATTACAATATTCCACACACATTTTCATACTTGTTTTAATGGACATACATCTGGTGGAGTTGGTCTTCAATGGTCTGACAGTGTAGTCACCATGTTTATATTTGGGGTACAGAATGGCATATCTCAGCGTCCCGTCTGCCGTTACTGCATGTGATCTTGCAGCATTTTCATTATAATGCATTGCAGCAAGTTTCAGCCTAAAGGTATTGATATAGTATCGTTTTTAGATCATTTAATTACACCCGGAAAAGAGTGTGATTTTATTACCTGGACAACATCCCTTTGAAGGAAAATGCCACACTTTTGGGGGCAAATCTAAGAATGAGGCTGTGGAATGCCTCAAGTGTGGAAGTGTGGTAGAGAGGGCTCATTTTGGCAACATCATTCACGAACCTTGGAGCCAACACAATGGTTGCAAGTTTCTCACATGGTGCTGTGCCTGCACAGAAGATTAACTTTGCATCATACATTTATTTAGATAGCAATGCAAATAGGAGTTGTTAATTTTGTTGTACATAAAATAGTGAGTGCTAAAGTCAGAACATTAGTGATGACACGTATAATACTTACTTGGTTTTAGCCACTGCCTTGCCTTTTCCCCAACAAGAGGCTCATGCCGGCAGTGAGGGAACAGGGCATTTTCATGCAAGTGGACATTCTGTACATGATTGGCCACTGACGTCCACTTGGCCACAGTCTCTTCACCTGAG
>OMNZ01111660.1:11297-25315 GCA_900303255.1 Lesueurigobius sanzi
GAGATATGTTTTATATGACAGGAAAATAAGTGATATTTGTATTTCCACCAGTTAACAAATACTCCTACAAGTAGTCTAGTACTATTATTTAGAAGTTACACTTGAGCAGCAGTTCTCAAACTGTGTGGTACGTGTCTGTCCCACGAGTGAATTTACTTTTAGTCTTTTGCTGAAAGTGCAATTTGGTTTTAGTTTAAATAAATAAATAAATAAATAAATAATGTTGTGTCATTTTAGATGAAATTAGATTTATTTTTTTTAATCCATGTAAATTTAAAGGCACTATACCTGATTTTTCCATTACAAACAATGAAAGTGGGAGCGAGTAAATTCAATTGATAGTTGTGGTCCAAACACATTCCTAACTTCCCTAACGTATTGCTAAAATCCCATATCTTCACAGAGATGAGTTTATGCGCACACTTCACAACTAGCAGGGTCACTTTTTTGGGTCATTGTCACAGAAATGCCAAAAGGAAACCTGTAAACTCATGAAATTGATACAAAATGCTTAATATCTAGATGTCCAGTTTTATTTCCACAAATATCTGAGCTTACAATACTAAAGGAGGACAAAACAAATTTCATTCCTCTTCTAGGTAAAATCAGGTATAGTGCCTTTAACTGACTAAATCTAAAATAAATTTTGCCAGCTATACATTGATATTGTATTCAAACATATTTATTGATATTGCGTGCTTCATGGAGCGTCTCCCACATGAATAAAGTACAGACCAGGGGCCTCATTTATAAAACTGTACGTGACACTACAATGTGCGGATCAACGTAACACAAAATTCTGGACTAAGGCGATTTGGCCTTTTATTTTTTTTGTGTTTCGATTTGATTGTTTTCTGTAAAGCACTTAAACAGACTGCAGACATCGGCTGTATAGTTTATTGCAGTTTTGACCTGGGGGCATTTGTATTTGCAGCTGGTCCTTTAGCTGTTATGCTCTAAAATATGCCATTTGTGCTTTTAGAATTTCTTTTTTAGGGAGAACAATCATTTTTTTTGTTGGCCTCCTTTCAAATTGGGGCCCCTCAGCAAATTCCCAATTAGCCCCATCCATAGTTACGGCCCTGTTAATAAGTCATTTCATAATCTCCTTCAGCACTCTCCTTTGTTTGTATTCACCCTGATTTCATGTTAAAACGTTTATTTTATGTGTTCAGATTCAGTTTGAGAGTTCACAATGTGACAAAAGTGTTTCACAATGTCAGTGGTGTTTCCTGTTCTGCCTCTTTTGTTCTCATTCTTTTTAGGCTACCAACAACAAACAAGTCGCCTAAATATACTGTAGTCTTGTTTGGGCCACTTTAACATGAGTGAAATGATCTGAGGATGTAGTTTATCGCTAATTTTGAAGCACAGTAATCTCTCCACTATTTTTCACATCAATGGGCGGCTATTGATTGGGCACTTTTCTCTGTGGTTTCTGAACGGAGTTAAATAATTCATGAACACTTAATAACTCTGTCAGACTAATGTAAACTGAATAACCTGTTCCATTTGCACTGCTCTATTTGCACTTGTACATCTATAAATTTACCATTTATGCTGCTGTCTCATGTTGTTTTAAATTGCTATTTTATTACATTTTTCTATCTTAGTCTATTTTTATGCATGCCCTATAGTTCTATAATTTTTTTTATACCTTTTTCCATAGTTTATTATTTATCATTATTACAAGTTTATGTTTCATGTTGCACGACTACACCAAAGAAAAGTCCTAGTCTGTGAAACCTTTCATTGACAATGGCAATAACATCTATTCTGATTCTAAAAACTGACAGTGAGCAGAAGCTGATTCCTGTCGGACTCCTCAAGTGCCCAGCTTCAATGCTTCTTCCTCTGTTTGCTACAGAGCAACCGCCCTGAGCGGACTGTCTCTCCACAGGCTTAGACTCAGAGCAGAGTGCGCAGCTCCTTCATTTCAATTACAAAGTGTAATTAAATTGTGTAGTTTCCAGTTGTGTAAATGGATATAGTAAATAAGAAAAGGAACAGTGGTGGATGGACAGAAAGTGGAAGGGACCAAACAGCATACTGCAGTCATGTTGTTAACTTGTTTGTGACTGTGTTACGCGGGGGACACTCACCAGGAAAGGTAGAATGAAACATCAAAAATGCAGTAAACTTGTATAGGGTAAAAACTCAAATTTGATAAAACGATTCAATCGATTTTTTGGTGGCTCAGATTTTCATTCTATTCTTTGTGATTTCTGTAGAAATTAGAATTGTCCAAAAATAAAGAAGCTCCACTGTCTCACTCTGATATATATTTATTGCTGCAAGGTTTCGGTCTGGTAGACCAGGGATTTTCAACAGGTGGTCCGTGGCCCCCTGGTGGTCTGTGGCAGTACTGCTGGTGGTCCGTAACTTGCTATCCAGTTTAACTACTAAAAATAAACTAGGGCTGCTGCATATTGAATATTCATGAATATCAAGTTGATATGTCTTTTAATAACTCTACTTATGTTATTTTAAACATTTGAGAACACAAAGCATTGTAAAATAAATTATATAGCCCTCTTTTATATAAAAAAAAATAGGCCTATATTGCACACACGCAAACACAGTGGGCCGCAGACTACTGCTTAGTCTGAATGGTGGTCCCTGGGGCAGAACCAGTTGAAAACCCCTGAGATAGACCATCGTCAGGCTCGAGGACAAACCAATAGGATGACGCGTTGCCAAAGCTTCATCTATCGATTGGTAGCATGCACTTGGAGGATAATCTTCATATTATGTTTATTATTAAGATATAAGTAGCTGCCTGAAGGCTTTCTACATTCATACAGATGCTTGATGTCTCACAGGTGTCAACTTACATTTATAGATGGAATTTTTAAATCATTAAAAAAGTATTACATAATTTTGATTCTGCCAAATTTAAGGTCTTAAAAGTATTAAATTAACAAATAAAGTTTTACATTTGGAGAGCATTGGTCTTAAATTTGCATTTAATCATTCTCTTAGAATTGACCTTTCGCTAAGCCCCGCCTCCCTTTAGTTATTACGGCCCTCTTCTTCCCACTGATGGAGTGTCATGTCATAGCGGGGAGAGGTGCTAGTGACTCCTTTGGAGAAATACCTGAGCAATATCCTCCAGTGTGATGCTAAACGATATGTGGAGTGGATGGAAGTGTCTGGATGTGTGGGTTTTTAAGGCAGATGCTGATGAGCTCCACCCATGTTTGACTCGGTGCGTCGGTGGTGAACTGTGACAGCAGGGGCCGCTTTGGGGCCATAGGGCTGATTGTTTCAGGACTTTCATGTTTATTGCCAAACAATTACCTAAACAAAAAACCTTTTCTTAGAATTATTTCTTTCCAAAGCTGCACTGGTAAAGCTATTGTTAAATTGTAGCCCTATTGTATATTGCTAGCATAGTTGCACCAAGTTGTCTATTACAGACCTATGTCTCTTATAAACATGTAATAAGTTTTGGAGTTTAGCCCATTATCGGCCCGATGGATTGGCATCCCGATATCTATAATCTAAATGATTCAAATATGTATTTAATGGGACACAACTATTGAGGCTAAAGCACCGTCTTCACACCTTGACCTCTCCCTCAATTGCCACCACCATAGCCGTATGGACCATGTTCCTGCTTCTGGGAAAGTTTTCTTCTTATGTTAGTCTTGTATTGTTAAAATATGAGCGTGCCCTGTAAGTTAGCCAGCTATTTTTCATATATTTATGTTTTTATATAGCACTTAGAGATGGTGCTCAAAGCACTAGGCAAGGTGGTTGAAGTGTCTGTTCCAAGGTCTCAGTAATGTTAACAACTAGTCAGTACAAATGGCGCTGCAGCTTGTTGAAATCAGACATTGTATCACTAGGGGATGTAATGGCTGTCACTTAAGTCTTCCATCTGACTGAGATCAACATATTTTTTGCAAACTCGGCTAAAAGCAAAACAAAGTAAGGGATTTTGGTCCTGATTTAGTCTGTATTTAAGTTATTGGAACATTCTGTTTAAATGTTTTAGTAAAATATTGCAATAATATCGTTGTCGCCATATTTAAGCCCATTATTAAATATCACCATTTCTTCCTCATATTGTGCAGCCCTATTCACTATCAATAAAAATAGTTTGTACTTAGATGTGCTATATTTTTTGCACAACTTTCTGCTTTATCGATTAAGACAAATGTCAATTGTGTTATGCCTGCGGCAGTACAACCAAAAGACGGAGTGGTCAAATAGAAATCATAGAAATGCTCAATATCTGAGCCTGTTTCAATCCAATGCGTAGCCCGGGCTGCCTTTACACTCCCTGGACCTGGGCATTTTTTGCGTAATGAAACATTCTCTCACCATTCAAAGGAATGGTGAAGCCAGTCCCTAAATAAAAGTATGCCAAGGTATGTCCATTTCAAAACATGTATATTTTCTGTGATTTTTCCATTAATATTACATATAGGGGAGGTTTAGTAAGTATCCAACCCTCAAAAATGCAGAAAACCAAAGAACCAAAATAAGTGAGCATTCAGCTGAGATGACACTATTTAGTGTTTTTCTATCTTAAGTAAAGTCTCCAAAGGTCTGTACATTCATTAATGATTTCTTACAGGTTTTGACATCACACAAATGTGGTCAATGGTTGACAACAGCTCAAAACATCTGGGTTGTTCATACATTGCAATGGTTTATGGCTAATGCTAACGGCAATAGGAAAAATACATTGAGCAGGCTGACAAATTCTGAAAAGTATAATAGCCAACTTGCTCCCGTTAGCATCGAATGACATCTCCTTTTCCTTCCTGTGAGTGGTCCTGCCAAATGTGAAACACTTTGCTCCTTTGACAGGTCTGTTTCTTGTAGCGTCCTCCGAAGCAGGAGAAGGCCGAGGTGGTCATGTATGGTTCATCAGGGATCCCCGAGCTCATCCCCCCCAGCGGGCCTCCGCGGCAGCCTGGCCCTGCTGCGCAATTCAACCCAGGGCACCCACAGGTCAACGGCCACGCGGGGGGCCCCAACCCACAGAGGCTCGGGCAGAGGGCACCCAAACTGGGCCAGATCGGGCGCTCCAAGAAAGGTGAAGCATTTGACCATATTTTCTCATCGAAGATCTTTTAATAAAACTCTTGGAACAAATGTTAAGCTCTGGCGGCCTTGTTGTGATTGAGCCAGATTTAAATGTATAGTTTTATTTTGTTGCTATATTAGTTGTTGATATATCAGTTATAAAAAAACTATTATCTCAATAAGGGGATGCAGGGTCTTATCTTGAGGTTTTGAATAAGCTAGTTATTGGTGAATAAATGTGTAAAAATTCTATTTCACCTTGTTTTTTGGGGTTCAAATCTCAATAAATCAGGCCTGTAGTGTCTCCCCTTAACGACACAACTGAGACTGGTCTATGGCCCCTTCAATTTACCCAGCAGCCATTGGTCCTGAGGCTGTCCCTAACTGTCTTTTTCCTCCCCCCCGCAGTGGAGTTGGAGGACGAAGACCTCGACGACATCATGAACAACAACGGCCAGTGCCCCGTGTCCCTGTCGCCCCTGTCCTAAGCCCCGCCCCCATCAAGTGCCAACAGACCACGCCCACACTCCCCCTTCACTGGGACGCCAAAAATCTCTCTCATCAAGTGTCTTACTGAAGATGCCTCGGTCTCCACGACGACGACGACGACAATGCCCCGTCTGTACATAGTGCCGGACGTGACCCTGCTCAGACTGTGAATGATTGCCATTATACCTCGGTTGGACTTTATGGACTTTGGGGAGGATATGGTGAAGTCTTAAAAAAGGGCTAAAGTTGCACTGGAGTGAATGATTAGATGGAGGAGATATGCTCTGCTTGTAGCCATGGTTATTTATTACTGGAGAGGGTTGGGGACACTGGAAGGAAAGGTCACATTTCTTAAGAAAACATTTGCGGACTCGAAGCTGAGAGGAGGAGGTCGGATTTAGGGCTGCACGATACGGCTGTGCAATATTGTGATAACCATGCATACTAAACCCACTTAATCGGAAGCAAAACAAGGCTAAAATAGAACTAAATTAGGAAAGTTATAACTAGGGCTGGGTACCGTTCAATCATTCCGATTAATAACAATACTTGGAATTACGGAACTATGGAATATATAAAATATATTGTTTGGTCATTTATTTGAGCTGAAACAACCAAGTAACTTTCTTCAACGCAGTCTCAAGACCATTGGGTGAGGATGACACTTTTCTTTGGTCCTCATGGCAGTGATAAAAACTCCTATGTGGACTCTACACGTGTCAGAAACAGCTTAAAAGCCTGGCTCCAAAGAATACTCACATTTTGACACCCATTAGGCATCAAAATGTGCTATCGAAACTTTCTCCCGACACCGGTAGTATCTTTTATCGTTTAGCGGTACCCAGCCGCGGAAGCTGCCCTTTTGCTCATTCATAAGTTCCACGCACTTTCTGTTGGTTGAAACGTGTTGATCTCAGTTAGATGGAAGGCATTCGTGATTTTGCGATGTACTGTATTGTGGCTTCTTGCGACATGGACGTTGCATCACCTTACACTGCGATACGATATCTTTCTTGCGACATATTGCGCAGCCCAAGTGTGATTCTTTTACCTGTTTTCAATAGACCTGTTTTGAAGTGGGTGCTCTTAATACTTGTCATCTGGTTCTCGTTCTGAAGTATTTATTTATTTGCCTTTGTACAAACCTAATGATAGCACTTTTCCACCACTGATCTAATGCATTTGTGTACAGACTACTAAAAGTAAATCAGTGGGGGGGGGAAAAAAAATCAGAATTCTGCCGAACCAAAAAGATGATTGTTACATTTATATGGTAGTACCTGGTTGTAGCCTGTTGATAATGAAGCACACTTTGTCCCTAACCCTCTTCCTCGACTTATCGAACTGTGTTACAGTTTTGTCTCATCTTTGGTTGTGCAAGGACTCTCTCTCTCATCAGTTGGCTGGTTGCGCGATGTGGTTATGCTAGTTCCGCTAACCTGAAGTTGTGAGCGCCAGTACTTTTCGCCAGTATTCAGTTCCTTTAAGATGAGCTTAGACCCGTTGGAGTACTCGTATGTTCTAAAGATCATGTGTTGGACAGTGAGTTCCTGGTAGATGATCACTGCAGGATGTAGGTACTTCAAACGGAGGAGACACCTGTGTTTATAAACAATATTTTTAAATGAATTATACATTTAAAATGGTGCCTCAAATGTGAACTATACTGCATAAAAAGAATTGTCTATAGTTTTATTCTTATATATATATCATTTTATTGCATGTTAGCCTTTAGCTTCAAGACAAACTCTCCGACCTTTCTAAACACCGATGTCTCCTCTAGTGATTTATGGCTCTTTACTGAGAGCCCAATCTGGGATCCTTTCATTTCAAAGAGATGTTCAAAAGACGGGCTCATTTATATATATCGGATATTTTTTTATCCGATTTTTATCATCATATCGCCCAGCTCTACTAGAAACATTATAAAAAGTGGAGAAAAGAGCCGTGGAACAACTCCGTTAGCTGCTGGTAGTCAGAATGCTTATATATGAACAATAACTCCAGTATTTACCTTTTTTAAAACCTCCATTAGTTTATTATGGAATCAAGGGACTCACTGACCCGATCTTTATGGAATATCATGTAATCTTGTCAAAATATGATTATCCGAACAGTGAAAGCTATGAATTGGATGTGAAACACCAGCGCACACAACCTCTTATTGGCGAAACTCGGGCAGCCACGTCACGACAAGCCAACGCAAACGCTGTGAGCTCTAGCATTTTCCAAAACAAATTATTTATTATGACTATTATCACTTTATGTTGTACTGCCTTCGTTTTATTGAATGGGTTTTATGGATATTCACTCTTTGACTTTTCCAAATGGTGCACTTTTGTGGGCATGCCTGTAACAACGTGCCGTGACAGAGTTCTTCTATGCATGAAGTATGGTCGCGCATCGCAAACGGGAACTGGGCTCTCATTCTAAAGGGCTAAAGCTTGTCAAGTCCTACCTGCCTTTCAGTTTTGTTGTTTGTTTTTTTATCATTTAAATTGCACTGTATAGAGATTTCCCTGAATTGTGAACACGTCAACACTGCAAAATCCATCTTAAAGAGTTGAAAGAACTTTGAATTGAGCAGTTTTGATTATTTGTTAGCACTTTTTTGTTTTTTGTTATAATTATTTGTTTCAAGAAGTCTCTTACTTTTATTATTATTTTTTTTCTCAATTGGATTGTCTCTGCATTCCAGTTGTCCTCCGGGGTCGGGTTTACCAAGTTCCGACCTGTAAATTTCAAAGGGAGCGTCCAACATGGTATTCTTACACATTAAACTCTGGTGGCATTAATGGCTTACCCTAGTGAAAAGGAAATATGGTGTTGCCTGCGTTACAAGTAAATAAAAATACCCAGCTGCAATATTATTACATTTATTGTGTACTTGCCACTGGCTGTGTTCACACGCAAACCAAAAATCTGATCACATGATTTCTGGAGTTCTACGATTATATACATATTATCTAATTTCTTTCTTACAATTACACCTTGTAGAAACTGGAGGGGGGGGGCATTTGAGCCCTTCTCGCCCCAGACCACAGTAAGTCTGTGAATTGCCCTGGTACTAACTGGGAAAGTACAGCAAAACAGCAGACTAATGTAGCAAAGACAAAAGATAAAGATAAAACAAAGACTAAAAACACGCTTTAGAAAAATCAAAAAATACAAATGGAAATCCATGAAATAAAGTCCAACTAGGTTATGCGTGTGATGTCATACATACTATAGCAACAGCATGGCAGTTAGCATTTTAACACAAAGTTTGTACTAAATTTGAAGGCTCTATTTCTACTTACCGCACTGGGGGTTCTTTACCAAGCATTTGCTCATGTGCAAAATGAGTAGTACCTGCAAAAGTGGATCAGAAGCCCGGTTATTTGTGCATTTTCCACTGGCGTAGAAATCTCTCATTCACATATCAGATTTGTGGCCCTAATAGTGTATAAAGCATGATTTCAAAAGTTGCATTTGGTGCAACATGGCCACAAAATAACTTTTTGCACCTGTCTTGATAAATGACCACCTTTTGAGTTTTATTTCATTGAGATAACTATCATTATCTCAACAAAATATAATTGCACTGTGAAAGAGTGCACCGTTAAAGGCTTGTATTGAAATTAAATGGTTTTGTCCTCCTTTTAATATGTTGAAAGAAAGCATCTTTGTCGTTTGTGGGCTTGCAGGCCAGTTTTTGTTGACCCCAAAAGTTATGAATGTTTATTAAGTCATCCCTGTGAAGAATCACAATGCTAGAAATGTGTGAGGAAAGTTGTTTGTAAAAGTAAAGGTGCCCACACACTAGAGGATTTTAAATCTTTTGGGACTAAAAATCTGTGCACAGACCAGACACACTTAAGGACAGACAAGAGGACACACATACACACACATGAGGAGTCCCACCACAGATCATGCCATGAGAGAAAGTTTTTATTGAGCCACGCCTTCTCAGACTAAAAATCTGGCAAAAAATCCTCTAGTGTGTGTCCAGCTTAACGGTTAAACCTTTTGCTCCCTCTTTCATCATTGTAAACCAAAATGATTAGGTATAGGGCCTTTCATTGGGCTGGGACCCTGGACATTACAGTAGAGTTGCTAAACCTGTGCTGTATCCCCTGAGCTTGTGCACAGCTGGAGCTCAGTGTCTCCGTCAGTCAGCTCCACCTGGTGCTGCAGGTGATGGAAAGTAACCACACATTCAGATACATTTACTTTACTTCATCAAGTTACTCCACTACATTTTTGAACTGAAGTAAAAGTAGACGTAATAGTGGTTTACACATGTTTTTTCACAGTGTAGTGAAGTCGTTCTGATCAGAAGCATCCAAATTTTTAATTCTAAAACACTAGTGGCTCATTCATTCTCTGTTTGACCTGGTTTAGTCCTGTTTAAACCTGGTTTAGACCATGTCTAGATCTGGTTTGATACAAAAGCACAATTCTTCTTAATCATCCCGCACACAACTGTCTCAATAGTTTAAAAATCGGTGTGAAATACTTTTTACTTATAAAGTACATTTGAAAGTGGATACTTTTATACGTTTACTGAAGTGGGAATTTAATGTGACATTTTTTTATCTTTCCGACTTGGACCTGGAACACAGAAACTCAGATAAAACACCTTTCCCTGCTCTGACCTCCGACCTCCAAGGACAAATGGAGCGCATATCTTCTATGCTAAATTTTGTAATTTTACAATAGACCAAAAATTTGACACTGTCTTGAGCACTGTCTAGGTTACCAAACCACAACAATCTCCATTTTCTGAAAATGTATTTTTGCTACATGAGGTAAAAAGTGATTTATATACATATTTTGTTTGGTATATTTAGAGTATTAAAAGCCCTGTACCATTTTGTTTTTGAGTGGATGTGCATGTCTGATGTGCATCAATTGTAATCTATTGTAATCAGTCTATTGTGAACGAGCAGGGTGGTGGTGGTGGTGGTGGTGGTTGCTCCGCTTTTCTCTCTGAAAGTGAAACATAAAGCCATCCCTGTGAACAACTGGGATGTTATGGAAAGTCAGGAATGATTTCTGAATGGTGTTCATCTTGTCTTCTAGTTACTTTACTGTTTAAGTTTCCTCTATATCAGACAAATGTGTAAGTGACGTGTTATTCATTTACCTCAACATGTTCGGATCGGTCACCTTAAACTTAAACAGTCAAGTCAGGAATGAGTTTGGACACCGCAAACAACTGGCTTGTTGCACAATGTGGCTATTCCCTTCAATCTAAACCTGTTAGAGCCAGTTCTTCCATATTAAGATTAGCTTCGAACCGGTCGCAGAATCATTGAGTTCCTGGTAGATGCTCACTTACTGTGTGTTTATCACTTGATCTAAGATGTAACCAGTGTTGGGGAGAATACTTTGAAATTGTATTCAGATACAGAATACTGAATACTTGTCTTAAAATGTATTTTGTAACGTATTCAGTTACTTTGCCCAATCAGTGTACTGAATACTTGGAATACTTTCATCTTGATTTTAATTATAGTTTTGAATAAATATGGTGAAAGATTAAAAATATGTAGCGACACTTACACCAACGGTTATTAACATATTTACCTTTAATTAGACCACTCTTGACCAATCAGATCATAGCAGGTCACATGACTCACATTATTTTGGTAGGAACTTCAGATCTTCCTAGAAGGTTATTTTTTATGAATGTTGAAAATTTGAAGCGAAAATTTAATGAATGAATATTGCAGTGTATTCCTTTGGTATTTGAAAAGTAACTGTATTCGAAATACCCTCAAATGAGAGAGTATTTGTCCCTGAATAGAGTTACTCAAAATGAGTATTCTGAATACGTATTTTGAATACATGTATTTAGTTACTCCCCAACACTGGATGTAACACGTCTGGAGGAGACGTCTGTGTTTGTAAAGGTCGGAGAGTTTGTCTTGAAGCTAAAAAGGGCTTACATGCATCAAAAAAATAATGTAAATAATAGTTGTTTTTTCCATGGATGGCCAAACTAGGCAACGGAGGCCAAATTAGCGGGCAAAGAGCCAAACGCAATACAGTTTCACATGTAAAGACCAAATTTAACCCGATCTATCTTTTAACATCCTTTAATTATTACATACTTTTAAGTAGGACTGTTTTATCATTCTTAGATACTATACTGACAGTCTATTCAGTCACAAATTAATCAAAATGAATACGCCTTACAAATCTAAGCACCATCACGAGGGCCGAATCAAACCCCTTGAAAGGCCGAATTTAGCCCACTATTTTTGATGTAGATTACTTCACATTTGTGGCACTATTTTAAATTGTGTTATTTTCGCAAGCCTTTTAGCTTCAGTATAAACTTGCCAAGCTTTAAGAAGACAGTCGTCTGCTCCGCCACAGTGTTAGCATAGCTACATCGTTGCAACAAGCCAATTAAAACTAAAAAAAATGGGTACAAGGCCTTTTAATTACAGGCTATGTTAAAATCCTCTGAATGAGTTTATTCTCATTTTTACATTGGTTTGTATTTTGTTATTTCCACCTGACAGAGGGTTAAAAATGCAGTTAATATAGTCCCATTGATATATATTTATACATGAACAAAACCATACAAGATTTTGAACTTAAGTCGACCACCATCATTCATTATTTGCAGTGTAAATACTTCTACCTTCAAACTTGCGGACACCTCAAAATGTATTTGTAATGTGTAATGAAAAGCTACTAGAGTCTGTCATTTGATTGCTTGGACAATCCAGAGCTCCACTTTTGTAGTTTTTTGGTGTTGCTGTGGTGTATATATTGGCTCATGTTGATGATGTCATAAGACCTCGACGGGAGGATAGATTTGTTTTTGTATCTTGTCATGTTTTGCATGGCACCATGCAGCTCACTGCAGATTTCAAATTATGGGCTGTGAATGTTGTTTGCATGGAAACTTTTTACAAACTGCATTTCTGGAAATAAATTGAATGATTATTTGTGGACATTTTGTGTGGTATTGTTATTGTATGTAGATAAATATTTTTAAATCTTATATACTGTATAGATCATTCTCAGTCATGTGACTTTTGGTTGGCCTCTGATTGGTCAGAGCAAAGCGGCGTAGACTGTTTTGATTTGAATTTCTTGTAGCGACCCATTGTTGTAGCATAACTTCCGCCATTCGAATGACAACAGCTGAGAAAGGTCTATTGGTTGTTGTAAAATCTTCTGGAAATAACTATATTTGTCCTTTATTTTCCACCAAAATTAAGAAAAAAAGTTAAAACATTACTTTGCACTCAAAATTACATAATAAATCTCAATTTACTTGAGATAATAAGTTTTGTTCTCATTTAAGGTGATAGGCGGCGGGTGAAAACATTGATTTTTTTTTTATGCAGTGGGCAATTCAAGATTTCTGTCTAGTTTGGTCCCTTAACATGGTTTAATGTCAAAGTACAAAATAGACCGAACTCTTCCTTTACAAAGGTTATTTTATGATGTTTTGCCGAGTCGCATGTCCTAAATATTCCCGCAGTGTTTCACAAGCGTTTGATCCATTCACAAATATTTACATATTTGGGGTCAAGGTTGCATGCGTAAAGCGAACAAAAATATGGTGTAATTCATACAGTATATGATCCTTTCTTTTTTGAGAAAAGCCAGAAGAGAAACTGCAAATGTGCAGATGATACAACATTTTGAGGCGTGCTTGCCACAATATCTCCACTTTAGTAGCACCTACGAACACCAAACTTATCAGGCTTGTACTTTACTACATTATGAAGGTTTTTCTGAGGGATTTTTCAATATTTAATTGCTGCCCAAATTATTATTTTTTATTTTGAACAATGGGCAAGCATCTCTAAGGTCCTCATGGCAGGGCACTGATATTGCTATTGCTGCAATGTCTCCCCCTAGTGGCTAGGGGCGACTCCAGAAAAGACTATAATGTAATAATATAAAAAACAGTTGCGAAGTGGGCGGGGAAATGTTTTTTGCTAAACGTTTTCCAGACAAACCGTGCGGTCTACAGAAGTGTCACGCACGTACGTACATACTCCTTCAGTCGTTACGTGGGATAGGGTATATTTCATGGCATGTCATCACCGTTTGGAAGATACAGTGCCTCTCGTAAGTACTAATACACCTTGAACTTTTGCACATTTTGTCATGTTTACAATCATAAACATAAATATTTTATTTTGATTTTTTTACTGAAAGTTCACACACAAGTAACAGACAATTGTGAAGTGAAAGCAAAATGATACATGATTCTGTTATTTTTCAAAAAATAGAAAACCGAAAAGTCTGGCATGCACAAGTATTCATACAGCACGAGTTAATACTTTGCGGAACCCCCTTTTGCTGCAATAACAGCAGCAAGTCTTTTGGGGTATGACTCTACAATATTTGCACATCTAGAGACAGAAAGTTTAGCCCATTCCTCTTTACAAAACAACTCCAGCTCTGTCAAATTAGATGGAGAGCATTTGTGAACAGCAGTTTTCAGGTCTTTCCACAGATTTTCTATTGGA
>OMNZ01111661.1:0-16089 GCA_900303255.1 Lesueurigobius sanzi
CTGACTTACTGTATCTCTCATCTCAGCATTTCAACACACCGGAAGCTGCTTCTTAAAGCCTCTCGATATGGTCTTTTCTTGGTCTGTCTTTCTTTGCACCAAACATCTGATAGTGGGGCTTTATGTATTTGAGGTGAAGCGATGGTCGTCCCATTGGACCAGACTGAATTTATTACTGTGTGACATTTCAACACAATGTGATAAAAGATTTCAAAAGATGTTCTGTAGTATCTCTTTCACATTCAAACAGACAACAGGCTTGGTATAATGCTTTTATTGGATGCTACTCAACTACAGATGCCAAACAAGTCCATGTTGATGATATGAACATGTTTAAAGCTCTCCAACACATTACACAGACTTGGCCAAACCGATGGCCTGAGACTGAGTGTCAAATATGGCGTAGTATTCCCTGATAAAGACATCTCCCAGGATCCAGAGTTGTTCAGATCCACCTTGGCCAAAACCAGAGTAGCAGCCATAGGAGCTCTGAAGAAAGACAAAAGAAAATTTCATGTTTTTCAATTGTAAGCATCAAATAGCAACAGTTATTAAGACAACACCAGATCTTACTGCAAAAACTAGTCATACTCCAAATTAAATTAAACATTTCCTCATTTACTGTGAAGATATTTTTACCTGGGAGATGTAGGCAGAGGCCGGCACAGTGAAGGCATGTCCGTTCAGAGTGAAGGTGACGTCGGGCATGCTCTGGACGTTCTGGCAGTTCACTGTGGCCTGTAACATGAAGCACAGAAGATCCCTGTATGAAAGCACTTGTCCTATTTATTTGTATTTTGAAGTTTCCAGCTCCACCACAAGTTACCAGGTCGCATTAGTTATTTTCATTTGAAACGTTTGACGTCAGAGGTGAGATTTTATGCTTACTTTGGGTGAGAAAAACCATGGAAAATGTGGTCAGCGTTCTGGTATAATAGGATGACTCACCTCTCCGTACTGGTTGAGTGATGCTCCGACCCAAGAGTTGATGTTGCTGATGTCTGAGTTTGGTCCAACGATGAGGGAGGTGCCGGTGTCGATGATGGCCTGGCAACCGCCGGCACAGGCCACGGTCTGCCCATTAATGGTCACACTGACACAGGAAATGCATGAGTAAGATTAATGAATATGGTCTTGGTGGTGGGTTTTCATTATGTTTACCTGTCCATATTAATCTGCCAGTAAGTAGCAGAGCTCAGGGGGATCCAGGTGATCCCTCCAGTGAAGTGGCTGTGGTCAATTCCTCCAAAGACCACCTCACTGCCCTGCTGGGCGTTGCTTTAAATGAAATAAAAGTCATACTTTAAATGACCCATTATGATGTACTAATATCCAAAACCACAGTAATATTTTACAGGGTTTCCACAGTGAATCAGTGACAGTCACAGCTGTGGTTGGATCAGGCAATTTGAATGTAGTGCCATTACCAACGACAAACAAAATGAGTCACTTTGCAGAGGCCAGTCTGTGGCTGGCTTCAAAACAATTCAAATACAGTACAAGGAACAATCATTTATCATCTTGAATTTGTGCTTTGTACATAATAAATTACACAGTTACTCATATCAGAGGCACTAGAGGTAAAACTATTATTTTGTTTTGAAATCACATAATCTTCGCAATAAGGTGTTTGATTTATTTTATTTTCACAATATTAACTTGCAGTGTCTCGCCTTAAGCTTTTTGTTGCCTTGTATGTTTTTGCATCAGCTGTGCTGGTACCTGCTCAGATAGACAGAGAAGAGCGGCTGTGACACCAGGCCCTGTGTGACCATGTTGTTGAAGACTGGCTCCACGTTGTCTGAAGCGATGGACTGGAAGGCAAGGCCCAGGATCCCGTCTGCAGCCATTTGTGCCATGAAGTCCGCCTCTGTTTGACTCACCCCAAACACCTGGCCGCTCACTGTGATGCCCCCAACCTGAATACGCAAGACAGAGGAAACGGCTTCAAATGCGTACTTAGGTACAAGGATTATTATGTTGAATACATTACAATAAATTAAGGGGAGACACTGCAGGCAAAACTGAATATTTTAAATTTTCAGGTTTTGGCCCAGTTTACACTCAAAACAATATAAACTTTCACCTGGAAACAAATAAATGGCCTAATCTCTACAATAAGGAGTGTAATTTTTGCACTGATTCAACATTTCTACATCAAACTACTGTATGGGAAATTGAAAATCCTATAAATATTTTCTCAAACTATATTTTTCTCACATTTTGGCGACACTTTCACTTTAATAGCTTTAGTCTTGAACTTAACAATGTTTTTAAAGTTTGTTGAGAGGAAGTTTTCACAACCTGATTTATTGAGTTTTGAGCCCCAAAAGCAAGGCAATTTTTAAATCTTTACAGATTTGTTTCACTAATAACTAGCAACAACAAAAAAAATCACCTGCAGTGTCTCGCCTCAATCAATTACAAGTTACAGTCCTAAAATTGCACTGAAAAGTACTACTATTTTGATCGATTTGTAATTTGTTAGTCCCATCTCTGCGATGTTACCTCAACATTGTCGCTGGCCAAGTATCCGGTCATGCTCCCAGTGCCGTACTGGATGGACAGAGGCTGGCTTCCCAATTTGAAGGTGGACGACTGAGAGGGATTGAACTTCTTGTGGTTCTCTGCGGGAAAAGAGAGAAATGAAAAGAAAACTCATTTTCATTTACCATTTAGCAGCTTTTTTTATTTAAAAGTTGATTTCAGGAACAACATTTTAAATATCTTTTATTCTAATGTACTGTATTGTATCTTTGCATAGTACAAATCTATGGAAATTCTAACCATTTGGCGACCAGAGCAGAAAATACAAATTAACTAAATTGTGTTTTTTGAAAAGGCTCAATCGTATTGTGTAAGAGGGAGGGCTTACCACAGGCCTCACTGCTGCAGTAGACTGATGGGACCCACAGGTTGGATGAGCCAGTGTCAAAGATCACACTGAAGGACTGTGGAGGGGTGCCGATGGAGATCACCCCATAGTAGGACAGCTGCACAGGGTCAGTGTAAACACATACAGGTCATACCACACCCCACTGCAATGAGATGGATAAATATCCACTGTATAAAGGTGCACTAACATCGGCGTCATTGGTCATTGGCTCCTCTCCAGTCTGGTAGAATTTGACCATTGGGCTGTATGGATGCTTCCTCCTGTACTCATGCCATTTGCCCGTCTCCATCAGACGTTCTCGAGCAGTCTTCCCCTTTATCAGTGGCATCCTAACCACAAAATGTATTGCAATAAGACATGAATAAATACAAATAAATACAATGTGGTGCAGACCTGTTAAGGCATTCGGACAGAGCCACAAGGGCCAAGAGAACAAGCACTAGACACTTCATCGTGTTGGAGACTTCAGTGTCGGACTCAGATCATGTGGTTTCTATGGTGGCTTTGGGCCTTATATACAAAGCACCAAGGTTGTATCTACACCAGAGGTTTCCATCTGGTCTGATACATAATCAACTGGACATGTGATAAAGTAAAATAGGAGTTCTTATCAATGCCCTTATCAAAACTTACAAACAGGTCACATTGTTTTTTAGCACCAATGGAGTGGAAAAACACATTCATTCATTGGAAGTGAACCAAACATTATAAGTTATATAAAGTAACAATCTGACTTTGAAAGAGTTGGAGATATGGAGAGTTTACACAAGTGTGGGCCTGAGTGGAAATGTTTGCACACGCTCACAAAACAAGCACAACGAACAAAACAGAATTTCTTGATCAGAGATAATTACAACAATAACTTATTTATATATTAGTATACAGAGCACAGGATTGGTGGTGGTGGTGGTGCTGCTGTCTCCTCAAAGAGAGCTTTGTGGTTTATTTTTCAGATCGGACTACAGTTCAGTCAGCACACACAGATATATAACACAAACTAGGTTTATGGACGACATGGACAACTTGTTAAGCCGAGGTAAGATCTTTATACAGCGTGTCTTTGATGTTAATGATTTGCAAGTATTAAAACATCATTTTATTATCACCATTATAATTATTATTCATTTATTTTGCAAATGGAGGCCTCGTAATTGCTTTTTCTTTCCTCCTGTAATTACAAATGACATCTTGAATTTTCCATTTCTCCACATCCACATACTGTTTGAAGATTGATGAAGGTTCAGGTGAATGTACATACAGTACACACTATATACAGTACATGCATGAGGACATATACCATTATGACATTCCGTATGTATTCATGTTTCATTTCACAATAAAAAAGACTTTCCACTCAGTGCACAATGTTATTCATATTTTATTGTAATATAATTATACATTTCTCTCAATAAATAAAATGATCATGAAAACAAAGATAGGCATTTATTTATACACCAAAATAAAGTGTCTAGTTTGAACGTGTGGCACTTCTGAATGATACAGTAAAACTTTAGTGCATAGAGACATGTCATCAGTGGAGATGGAATGATCTTTTCGCCATAAGAGCTATTTTTGCAGGTCTAGGTTTTTGAAGTCCTCGGTACATCTGTATCTGTTTTCGCCGTATCTCGTGCAGACCAGGTGAGAGAGGCAGGGGCAAGTGTGGTGCAGTCGTTTCCCATGGTAGGGCACCTGAAATACAGAAAGCCAATACGAGGTGAGGAACAAATCCGGCAGTTAAAGCCCCTTCATCAAGTGCAGAGACAGGCAGAGGGGCAGATCTAAGAAAGCGGCTCTTTAAACGGCGCCTGTGAGAGACGGATGTGGTGTTAGTCCTGATTCATGGCACTGATTGCCCCGGGACGATCAATAGCCTCTGCAGTTATCAGCAAGTTTGCCAAAGCTTTTGCGGAGCCCTGCCAGCACGTTCTCAAGCAAGCGCCAGAGGTGTGGCATCAACTATTTTAGCCTCATTATGTTTCATTCATACATACATACTGTACTGTTAGCTCTTCTTTACATTGAGCTTTGCATTTTTTTTTGTTTTTTTCAGGCAACAATAAAATCGTACATAGATTCATATTTTTGTTTTGTTTTTTTCCTAAAGGGGTAGCCGCACACACCTCCCCTGTCGTTATCCAGCTCAGACTCTCAGCAACCCACTGCTTCATTTCCCTACAGGCCCCTCTCTATGTCCTGGAACGTCTCATAATCATTTATTTATGGCTTGTTTTTTTAGTACACCTCGGGACAATAAGGAATCAGATAGAGCTAATAGGACTGATCAGGGATTTGTGTTACAGATTACCTCCGACTATGGACACTGTGATACCAGCATTAGATTACCTAGATCAGGGGTGCCCAAAGTGGGGCCTGCGGGCCAACTTCAGCCCTCCAAGGGGTTTCAAATGGCCTTCAAGATGGTGCCTAGATTTGCAAGCAAGGACTATCTACTTTGATTAATTTGTGCAGTGAATAGGCTGCATGTTCTACTCAGTATCACAGTAATTAAAAGATATTTAATCATAAATCTGTTTACATTTGATTTGATGAAGATAAGATATGATAATGTAACTTTATAACTTTATTAGTGAAAACATTTACATGTAAAATGGTATTGCGTTTGGCCCTTCACCTCCATGGAAATAACTTTGGGCACTTCTAACCTAGATAATGAAATAAATAAATAATAATAATAAATAAATGTGCATACAATCATTCATTCACATTCATTCAGTTCAGAAAAGTATATTTAACTTTTGAGGACAACCTCATAATATTCAGCTGCCCAACTGAACCTCTAACAACATGACTATAGTTGCAGAGTGAGCTGCCTGGATTCTAGATTCCCTGAGGATGCAGTATGTTTGTCGATCTGTTTATCCCTCTTGAGAGTTGAGATTTACAGATTGTGGCTCTGTTTACTCGATCCCCACAATGTCTCTGTACAGTCCATTAAACCATAAGAGGTAAGATAAGACATTATTGATCTCACAATGGACAAATTTACTTGTTACAACAGCTCTTAAGATCACACAGGGGAGTACAAAAAGTCAGGAAATGTGCCATCAAAGAAGAAAGTTTGCAAACAGGTAATAATAATAGAAATCATTTAAATATAAAATATTGCATTTTAATTGAAATGTGCCCTTACCTTGTGACTGAAGGGGTGGCACTCGTCCCCCTCCACTCCACTCGGGACACACATCCTGAGTCCCCTCAGCCACAGACTCACAGCGCAGCACAGACCCAGCCCACACTGGATGTCCCGCTCACAAGCCTGAAGCACACGCATATCATTTCAACATAATAAAATAACAGTGCTTCTGTACAGATACTTGTGATCCGCTGTCCGTGTACTCTGTAATGCAGTTAGTAATGACCATCACTCAGTGCCATGGCATAATTTCATCCTGAGTCCTTAAAGTGGAGGAGGATGTGGGCTCCGTCAGGGTCATTTGTTTTCCAATTAGAAATAATCAGCAGTTATATTAAGATGCTAAATCTGAACTATTCAACTCATTTTCAAATTTCAGCAATAGAGAAATTAAACCATGTGAATGTCTACATGTGTAATGGGCATGAAAAAGAATACAATCTTTGCTTCTTTTCTCGATCGAATCTTGATTACTCCAGAAACATAATAATAACTGAAGGTTGCACCACTTAATTAAAAGAGCTGTAAGACGATATTGATCATGGAAGATAATTGCAAAAAATGTTTGGGTAAATACATACAGTACATAGATAAAAACATGCTTGTATCAAGTTATTATTTTGACAAAAAAACATATGATTTTTATAAAATTGAATGGGATAATATGCAGCTTTTAAAAAAAAAAAAACATTGTTGCAGTTGGTTATTAGTTTAGCACATTTTTTTTTTTCAGTTTATTGCTGAACTTTTACTAAAATAGTATTGCAACATATTGTTTCTGGATAAAGCCCAAAAACAATTGGTCTATTTGAAATGTAACAGAAACACAAATGCTGCCTGTTACAAGTTTAACTAATAAACTTGTCAAAAGCTCTATTCATTGAGTGTTTAATGTAGCAGTGTGCACGCTCCCAGTTACATGCATGAATGGGAGATTGTGGACTCACCCCTGTGATGACGGCCGCTCTGCTCCAGTGGAGGGACAGCAGGAGCATGGACAGCAGCACGGCCCCGAAGCCCATCGCTGCAACAGGAGGACGACTCGACTGGTTCAGCTCTATCGGACCTCTGATCCTGTCTGTGTCATACGGCTCTCCAAAACTCCTCCTAAAGGGACAGCCACACACCCCTCCCCTGCCTTTATCCACCTCAGACCCCCCACACCCCACTGCCTCATCTCCCCACGCCCTTCTCCATCTCCTGGGATGTCTCAACGTAAGATCCTTCATCTTCACACTGATGACGACTGTGGAAGCTCAATCGTCACAAATTTGCATCATTTATAGAGAATAAGTTAGGCCAAGACAAATTATACCCTTTAGGTTCGAAGTACAATAAATAACAAATATCTTTACATTTTTTTCATCTTTATAAATTTGGAGGTGGTTCTTCAAAAAGAAACCCTAGAACACAGTCTTGTGTCAAAGGTGAAGTTCATTGGCATCCCTCCGAAAGCATCACATCTCAAATGATGTATCGTGGGTCATGTGAGTTTTTATAGAATCTGTGGAGGCCAAGTGAAAGTGTAATATATAGAACAAGATTAAACATGATAACTAATCTTATTATTATGTTTCTTTAATGTAATTTATCTGTATTTGCAATTCTAATCACAAAGTCAATGTGGTTTACTGTACATACTAACCCTTAAAAACCACATGTGTCACAATACAGATACAGGTGCCTTTAAAAAAGTGTCTAAATGTACTTTAGTTAATGTCGACAGCTTTGTGGTGTGGTACTCCATGGTACATATTAAGTACTTTCAAAAGAAGCATGCACTACTTCAAAATTTTCTCTGAAACAGAAAAGGTCAAGCTTTTCTGAAAATCTGTTCTGACGCACATTATTTACCACCTTTAAATAATGGGATAGCCTCACGCACATTACGTCATTACAAATTTAAACTTTGGTGTTCTGCTCAATTAAAATAGAAAAGGCTACAGGGCTAAACATGGGCAGAGCCGGAGTGATGACTACATCTGGCTCGCACTTCTTCTAGGTTTGTTGTCATTTTCAAAAGCCATCTGCAGTAAATCTTACCAATGTATGCCAGCTTTCCTCTTGAACAAGATTTAGTCATCTGTTTGAATGGGACGCCTCTATTAGAAGAGAAACATTGGACAGTAAATACGCTCGTGCAGCTGGCTGTTGTGGCCCAGCGTGTGCCTACGTGCATGAAGGGACAGTGACGAGGAGGGGTCTGTCAGCACCCACACCACAGCCCTGATTTAAGGTGTGAGGGAGAAAGAGGAGCGAGTGTACCTCGTGGGTTAGTCAGCAGGCTTCATGCTGGTGATGGATCTCAGTGACGTCTTGGCCCATAATTACACCCCTTCAATTCTGCACAGTCAGCACCAGCCTCAGGACCAGACATCCAACAAGGAGAGTGGGCTGTACAAAAGTTTGATATAATTAAAAACGTCCACAAACGAATAACACAAGAGTTTCTGAATATGACTGTTATTTATACAACAATACAGTTATAAGGTTAAAGTTTTGACGTTGGGAATTTAGGGGAAGGGAATTTTATTTGTATAGTAAATTTCACAGACACAAGAAGACACCCAAAGAGCTTCACAATGTAAGTATTATTGTGATATGCACGTCAGCTAAACAGCTCGGATTAAAACAAAGAAGAGCTACATTGATGTAATATTAGGTATGTTGAGTAAATTATTGTAAAAAAAATAAATAATAATAATTAGTTGAACTAACTAACTAAAGTAAGAGTGTCTTTAATGGGTGGGAAAAACAATAATTTGATTAAATCTAAGTTCTATTTGGTATCAATTATGTCTCTCTGAATCTGATGTGTGTACTGTAAGTCACAACAAACACTGTATACTGTAGTGCTAGAAGGTTTGTTTAATATTGCAGAGCATCCAACTTTATTATCAGCAACTGTAGGAAGGACTTGACGGATAAAGACACACAGCTCTCTGAGGAACCTTTAGTCATTTGATTGTGACCTTGTGTGCACTGGCCCAGATCATTAACACCACATATTCACAGGAAAAAATAGCTCCGGTAATCTCATTTCATATTTATGCAGCTCTAAATAATTAAATCAGAAAGTGACAAGCGAATGATAAAATACATTGAGATGAAGAAATGGCCTTATTCAGTCATGAATGTGCGGCGCGTCACAAATCAGATCACACACTTCTACACAATATCTACACAATAATGTATCACAAGAATTTATTTTGAAAATAAATAAATAATTTATAAAGTGTTAAATGTTATAGGCTTAATGCATTGCTAAATAACTATTTTGAAAACTGAAGTATTACATCTATCTTCATACAACTTGACAAAACTTAAAGAAAAATGTTGAACCCATAAAGCATTCGAGCAGTAATGAACAAAATTTCCAACCAACCGTGAGGAATCAGCTTGAATCGCTTTCCGGACTCCGTAGATCACATGACAGTCAGGTGACTCCACCCGGAAGTGAAGAGAACGCGTATTGTAAACAGCACATATTCACAAACAAAGTTATTTTTTCGTATTAATTTGCCTTTTTATGATGGAGTGGACACTCGAGCAGCATCTAGATGACACGTAAGTTGACGGTAAACCTGAACGACAGCTGCCTCGACGTCAAATTAACAATATTATCACATTTTACTTTACTTTGCAGCTTGAAAAACCCATCTGTCGTTGGAGTGCTTTGTACGGACCAACAGGGACATAATCTTGGATGTAAGCGTGCAAATACTCTATATTAGCCTATAGTAGCCTTTTATACACAACGAGGTTACGATTAACGATTATTATTCACCTTTCCGACATTACGTCACTAATCAAGCGTCGGTGAAAACACGGCTCTCTGCCAGAGGAAGGCATCGGACTGAGTGGTTATCATTTGCTTTGAGAGGGGCTTTGTGAGGGCTTTTGATGAGATGTTGTTTGACTCTATAACAACCTGCCTATAGAGGCAAAAGTGCGATATAAACAGATTTCAGTTTTGTTGACACTCGCGTTGCATTGGTGTGTATGTGGAAATGCCCGGATGTTCGGAAAGGTGAATTACAATTATTGTTATTTAGTATTTTTGTCTTCATGTGTACTCTGTTGTTGAAGTCTAGGACGTTTCACTCTTCATCCAAAGAGCTTCGTCACTCCAAACTTGGACGCCAGTGGAAATTATCTTAAGCATTTTATTATTATTCGATGAGAAAGCCTGTTTCACGTCTAAGCAACAGTAAAATATGCTCCAAAAGAAATTTTAATCAGTACAAGTAAAATTACACCATCACTTGTTTGAACTGTAAATAAATGCATTTTAATACAAACTAATACAGGGAAATAGCATTATCCACTTTATCAGCTCATCTTTATTCTTTGCCAACTTTATGCATCGTAATCTTTCATATTTTTGTCTAGTACGGTAGCCAGTAATCTATAGTTTATTGGGAGATATTTAATATATCTTTTCTGATTCATCTTACATAAAATATTAACTAATCCAGTTGTGCCCAAAGTACGGCCCGGGGGCCAAAGTGCGGCCCTCAGACCAATTTTTGGTGGCACACATCGCCAGAGATGATGATACTTTTTTCTGCAAATTCTACAAAATTAAACCCTCAAAAAATCATTTTATTGGGAGACAGACTTTTGCATTATGATTCCAGACTAAATACAGGTGTACAGGGGGCACCAGGGGTGCCCAAAGTTTTTTCCATGGAGGGCCAAACTAGACAATGGAGGGCCAAATTAGCGGGCAAAGGCCCAACGCAATAGTTTCACATGTAAAGACCAAATTTAAACTGTTCTATCTTTTAATATCATTTCATTACTGTGTGCTATTGTGTAGGACATATTGTTTTGGCGGGTCTTAGGTACTATATGAGTTTTATTCAGTCACAAATAAATCATAATAAATAAATCCTGTATTTACGAGGGCCGAATCAAACCTTTTGAAGGGCCGTGGGCCAACTTCAGCCCAGTTTTGGGCGCCAATGGTTTAAACCGTTCTCAAATGAACCAAATTGAATGTTTGACTGCACTGGTCAACAATCTGTGGCCCTCTATGCCACATACAGTTCAATATGTGGCCCTCGATGAAAAACGTTTGGACACCCCTGAACTAACCCATCTTTGTTCTCTCTTATCCCCAGGCCGTGGTTCACTGTCAGATGAACATGGAGGTGTAGTGTCAGTTTTGGCCAAACAGGCTTCAGCTTTGAGCCGAGACCCTACAGATGCCCCCACAGTGTGTCTGGAGTCTGAGTCTGGGTAAGGCACAGCTGACTTACATATTCGTGGCATTATGTGCAGTATTTATGTGATGTTACTTGAATCACACTGACCACAAATTCGCTACAGTCTTATGAGTTACTGTGACGATGCTGCCACCTTCTGGGCATTTTATGATCAATAAATAAAGTAGTAATAAAATAAGTTGTAAGTGGTCCATTTGAACATTACAGTTGTGCGGCTCAATGTATCCTTTGGTGAATTATTTTATGACATGATAAGGACGATGTGTTTGTGTTACCCATGACTAAATACTTAAGTTTGTAATTTTGATCACATGATGCAATTTCTTACTACTAAATATCACTACTTTTATTTTCCTTTTTTCAGAAACATCCTGATTAGGAGTCATGGTACCATCACAGTGGCAGTACATAAGATTGCATCATGAAGAAGAAAAATACCTTTTTTGTATTACATTATAATAATTATTAATATTATAATTGAGTGCAGTTGACACAATCAGATCATGCTATTATTTAAAAAGCGCTTTCCATACAAACATTGTTACTCAAAGTGCTTTACAGATTAAAATGATACCCTCTTGCCTGCCCACCCATCCACCCCACCTCCACATAAACAAACACAGGATCATACTCGCCCTCCCTACAGTCATATACAGCCACAATAAAATGATGGGCATGAGGCTGAGCCAAGCATCGGAAGCAGCACATGCAAAGAAAGTGGGACACCCAATCTCCACCCAGGAAGGCGCCCACTGCACAGCACTCCCTCAGAGGAAACATTGGAAGAACCTAAAACTGTGCAAATTCTTATTCATCCAGACCAGGTGGTTAATTCTATCATCTTGATTGAAAAACAATGGAAATGGACTTACTTTTTCAGGGGCAAATGCCAAAAGAACCTAAGAAAGAAGCAGTTCTGAAAGATGAGAACCAAGACTGTCTAGAGAATTGAAAAACAACATTAAAAGAACCTTAAAATTGATCTTGAAACACACTGGGGAAAGATGCATGTGTTGCACTGTAAATATGAATAGCAATATCTGTTACATGTGTTTATTAAATAACTCAATTTTAAACAGGGTCATGATTTATATCTGTTATAACACTTATTAACTGTAAATGATGGAGTGATACAGATTTACCTGTGAATGTGCTAAATAAACCTGACAATAAATTGTTTATTAAATGCGTCAAGGTGTTTTTATTTTGCTGCAGTTACATTGCCACAGGTTAACCCCATTGGCTACTTAGTTTGTTTGTTTTAGGGCGGGGCTTTGCTGTCAACTGTCTGATACCTCTGTGTCTGGCTTTGACATGTACAAAGATAGCGCAAAGGCGTATCCACTGGTGGATCTGATGTGAAGAGTTTGTTTTGTGCATTGTGCAGTTGAACGGTGGCCTGTCTGCTTGCTCAGGGACAGTTCAGTAGTAAGCAAACATGAACACAACACAACTATCCTCTGCGGTGTCTTCCCCCACTTGCCTGAGCGCGCAGCATTGCATCTTGCTGGGGAACCGCCTTCCTACAGGCAGGTCCGGACTAAAAGCTCAAACTGCGGAGGTTTTTTTTCTACACTCTTGTTCTCCCCTGGGCCCTCCGATGAAGTTGAGCAGCAGCAGCTTGCTCGAGTAGGTCACGTGTCCCCTCTCTCTATGCTGCCGCTGCTCCGAGCGCCTCCTCAGTGCAGTCTGCGATGGGCACTCTTGAGATGTGAGACGGGAGCGCACACGGACTCGCCAAAAGAGGCAAGTTATGGCCCCTTCATCCCAGGACTACACCCCCAGGACGCTCCCTTCGTGCCACAAGTTCCACCGCCCATCTTCTTCACATCGACTGCTGACGTTCAGGTCTTTTTAGGATCTCCAACACAGCAAAGGCACAAGTTTGCTGTTAATTGAGCCACTTAATTGGATCAAAAACTCAAGGTATGTTATTGTTGATTTTAGCAAGTTGCAGAAAGTTTTGCTCTTTAGTTTTTCTTACCTGTTCTGTTTTTATGTGTCAAACTATCATAATCATGTTTTTTTTTTTATCTATTATTATTGTAAGGTCAATTTATCTGGCAGCAGAATGCAACAGACCTGTCAAGTGGAGATAATTGCCCTGTGACACACGGTAAGGACTTCTCTACGTAATTCTACTACATCACAAGTTTTTTTTTTTTTTTTTTTTCAGTTTTGTGTGTACTTTCACTAAGCCAAAAGCTTTGTCAGCATGTACTACATAATCTCATGAACTCAAAAATGTGGCTTTCTCTCAGTTCTGGACATATTTTCACAGCTAGACTTGTGAATGTAAACTAGATACACAGAAATACATAAAGGTGAAATGGCATGCACACGTTGGGGTATTTTCTCTCATAGTATGGCCCTACAGCAGTGGATTACAAACTTTTCACACCAAATACCTTGAAATATTTTGCTTTCCAAGTACAAGGGGATAAAGACGATATCTAGACTAAAATACATTTAAATTTGGACTAAATCTGGATACGATCAAATTGAAAACAAAGAAAATACAACACTTTAATACTTGAGGCAACTAAAGCATAACTGAAATATATCTAAGTGAATATATGAAGTGTAACATTTCAGATGTCCCGGAGTACTACCAGACTGTACAGTCTACAGTAGTACATGCGCTTGAGTAACTTTAAGTAACTGTACTTTTTGGGGTCGTTTTACCACACAGTACGTATTACTTCTACTATTTATTTTAAGTTAATTTATAGTTTATATAGTTTAATATCAGTTTTATTATACACTCTTTGGAAATGTTGATGTTATTGTGTGTTTTGTCTGTCCTATTACATCACTAAATCAGACTTTTACGCTCAGTTTGTCAAGCAGCGTTTTTACAAATTACCCCTACTCTTACTCCAGTATTTATTTGGATCACTATACCTTTTCCTTCTACTTGAGTAATATATACATAAATCTTTATTTTAATTATAATTTTAAAGTAACTTTACTTTCACTTTGAACAAATATTGTGCAATAGTTTTAGAACCTGTGGCCTACATCATTAATATCATTCAGCTCTTGATTTTTCCCCTTCTCTTTCTCTGTAACATACTTATTTACTTACTATTCATAGAAAAGACTTTTAGAGCTATAGTCCTAAGTGTCCCCCATCTCTGTTACATGTTCAATACTTATTCATTTGTCTGTGTTATAGATGATCAGGCAGTTGACAGAATTTGGCAATGACTGACCTGGAACACTTAGTAATCCTACACATTGAGTTTTCCAATGAATAATCTACATCTGGCGGACAGGGTCTAACCTATATGATCTATCTCTACACTGTGGTAAATGAGTGCCTAATGCTCTGATCCTTTAAAATAAGGGGGATCAGTTTCAGCTCGTCGTTGTTTGAGTACTTGTAAGAGCTAAATACTGCTGGTGCAATAGATGTAGGCTACTATGAGTATCAATGACAGCACACAGTGTATTAGATCTGTTACAGTAAGCCTTTTCTGTTCAGCAGCTTTATTTTACGCTATGTAAGAATAATGTATTTATGGAGACTATGCAATCCCAGATTATTCCAGTAGACAATACAGAAAAAGCAAATGGCAAAGACTGGTGTTATTTCGGCAATATAAAGATGAAAAAAACGAGTTTTCTCATGTGTAATAACTCTGTCTCAAATGTGAATGCATCTGAAGTTAGTTTAAAATGTGCACTGTAATCTTTATTTTAAAACATACATTTCAAGTAAATTCCCAATTAATGTTAGATGCAATAGGTTCCTCTCTCAGTTCTGAAAGTTTATAGTTTTTTGTTCATTGATCTCAGTCTGACCCACTTCAAATCTAAGCCCCCAAACAAAAGCAGCCATTACGGAAACGATCTCAACTAAAGTAGCATATAAGTATTGAACGTACACATGTCCTGTCACATGGTGAAACCTCTCTCCTAAATAGCTCCACTCATTAAAGTGTGGGCAGTTTTGTAATGCGCAGCTGCGAATAAAGCCATGTGCGGCGGGCAGGAGGGGGCCCGGGGTCCCGGCTGGAGCAGGTGAGGAGGAGTCGGGACAGAGCGACATCTGGGTCCAACTATAGTGGGGCCTGCAGATCAGCGCCTCGAGTGCATGGGGTGTAATTGTACTTGTCAGAAAGCAGCCAAAGAATTTAAGGTTAAGATGATGATTGGAACCAATTGAAGTTAGAACTGCATGATATTAGAAAAACATTTGGAAAATGCAATACGCAATATTGTGATAATATTATTGCGATATTTTACTAAGCTGTTTCTACAAAATGTTAATAACTTCAAAAATCACTAAATATAGACTAAAACCAGACTAAAATAGTAAAATAGTTAATAAAGTAAATTAGGAAAATTGTTACCAAAACTGATCTTTTCGTGCATATTTTTTTTGGTTGAGTTTGCAAAAAATTGTGGACCCTAGTCAGATGGAAGACTTTAGTGCAGTGTCAGATGGAAGACTTTAGTGCAGGGAAGTCCAAACTTTTTCCATGGAGGGCCGCATATTGAAGTGTACACGACATGGAGGGCCAAAGACCTGGATCAGTCCTGGTTTATTCTTAAATTGGATCATATTTAGTTCTTAATTAGTCCTGATTTAGCCCTGGATTTGTTTAGTCCTGGTTTAGGCCTCCTTTTAGTCCCATTTTAGCACTGGTTTGGACCTTCTTTAATCCAGGATTAGACCTGATTTGGCCTGTTTTAACCCTAGTTTAGACCAGGTTTAGACTAGAATGGGTTAGGGTTGGTTTAGTCCTGGAATAAACCGGGTTTAGACCTGGATCAGTTCTGGTTTATTCTTAGAGTAT
>OMNZ01111661.1:20584-31153 GCA_900303255.1 Lesueurigobius sanzi
GGCTTATTTCAAGCTTATTCAACAATAAATTGGCTAATGAATCCAATTCATGCTAGCATTTGAACCGCCATGTTGAATTTTTGGAGCCAAATTCCATATTTAGTATGTGCCAGTTACGTTCTCATGGCACCCGCAGAGCAAGAAGGCACCTGATTGGCCAGTTATTTTTTGTTAATATCTTAAATAATATTGAAAATATTAAAAGACAAAGAACAGGACGGTGTAGCGCGTGGTAAGACAAGCACTTGAGGGTCATATTAAGACTATTTCCAATAATGAGTTAAAAAGGGGCCAAAAAGCTTACATGGAAAGTAAATAGGAGTTTTCGGGTTCTGGAATCAGCCCGCTAACTGGCTTCATGGAGGACTAGCCAATTGACCCTCCATCATTAATCTATACTCTATGGTCCCAAGACCACCAGTTGAGAAACACGGTCATAAACCATGTTGAATGTAAAAAATATAATAAATTCTTGACTAAATCGTTTGATCAATAACACATCTCTTACCACTATTGGGAGGTTTTGCAATCTCAAAGAGGACTATTCCCGTCTCCAAATCCCTGATTTTGAATCGTGTAAAGTCAATGTTGAATATGTTGTCTTCAGGTTTACACAAGTAATCTGAAACAGAAAACGTCGGTTTGATTAAATAAATGTGACGAGATTCAATCAGAAACATGTACTACTTTGAGACAAAGGCTTTAAAAAGGATGCGAGATAACAAGCCACTAAGGTTTCAATATATAGCTCTTGGCAGTAGTGAGTAATGCTATAGGGCCATCTATCATCAGGAGAAACAAGAGAAGTAATACTATTGTCTCAGCCGGGAAAAGTCCAAACAAACAATGACAGGTACTGAGCATTTGCTTAGTGTGGCAGAGGCAGACGGAGTATCCAGTGACGAAGATTGTTCAATGTTCAATGAGCACAAAATAGGGGTAAAGGATTGTGAAAACTCAAGGCTTCGGGGGGCAGCAAATTCTTTGAGTTTCTTTGTTGAATGTTGTCAAACTGATATGTGTTAGGCAAACAAATGAGAGAATAAAGAGCAGTGCATACCACTTCAAAGTTCCCCACTTCCCCCCATTGAAAGAATCAGTAACTAAGGAAGCTTGGATTACCGTGACAACAGACAACACAGTGAAGCCACAGTGTAGCCAAATCTGACTCAGATCAAACTAATGGGAAATACATTAGCTGTTACTGTGCAAATACAAACACAAAAGGAGTCAAACAAAGACTCAAATAGATATGAAAGGCCATGAATGTAATCTAGATAGACTAGAAAATAGAAAATTTGAGGCCTATCTTTTTACCAATGTAAAAAGTAGGCCAGTACCAGATTTGAGGTTATATAGCTACTTTACAAACAGTTGCATGTTTTGCTATTGTGTTATGTTATCCCTACCCTACCATACGGTTGTACTTTTTAACATTAATACTATCTGTACACAACAATTAACCAAATACGTTTGATTAAGTAACAGTAAACATACCCCTGGTAACATCTCGGAGACCTAGGACGTGGTCTGGAGAAATATCTCTTCCCAGCGCCTTCAGCTCATCCTCGGTGACTACGGGCCACTTTTCCGTCTGACTCCGCTTCGATTTGAGCTTCTTCAGCATTCCTCCGACTGTCTTTCTTTCCGTATCCACGTCGGATTGTGCCTTGTTGACTGTGGGCGCTGGTTTGCTTCGAGAGCTGTTCATGTCGGAGCGCAAAGCCTTTACACGAACAGTTCAATAATTGTGCTGTTTAATTCAGAAGCTGCTCAAACAAACTGCGGGTGTAATTTCAAGATGGCGTTAACGCGTACGAGGAGAGGAGATGCGAGCTTCTGATTGGCTGACAACGATGAGGGTTGCCAGGGTTACTAAAGGGATGTGAGCGTTTGTTGTGTCCGCTTCTCTAAATATATCCGAGAGATGTATAAATATATTTTACATACGTTCTTCCATGACCTACGTGCTCCAGACAATGAGTTGTGTAAAACATGAAAATAAAATCTGAGGGAAATTTTAAGAAACGAATGTTTACGTGTTTGTAAAAGTCGTGCTGCCTGGGTAGTCATTTTAAACGCACCCCTCAACCTAGCCCACCCTGCAGTGATATCAGTCATCCAGTGTGCGGCGCTAATGCTATTTAGAGTAGAAGGAGAAAACTTTGTTGACGGAAGTTTTTCCAAAGAAGAGGCAAGAGGCATGTGGCAGCAATGGTGCGCGTAAAATCGAGGTAAATGTGGATTATTTGTTTATTTAGTTCTGGTAGTGTCTCAAATAAAAGTCTTCCCCAACAGATATTTATTGTGTGAAATCAACGTGACGGACAGAAACCAGCTGCTGAAGATCGATGACCGTGCTGTCACTGCGGCTGTGAAGGATGTTGTCCAGCGCATACACGGCGACTACGGGGCAGCACTTTGTAGTTTTGGATTCTCGGGTAAGCTGCTGCTTGCACTGAACTTTAGGTTAGCAAATGTAACCATACTTCCTGCTGCCATGGTCAGATCCTGCCTTTCTGTTGTGTTGCACTGTTGAAAAAGAAGTAAAAGGGGCAGATAACATACGATTACTCTTCTTTCTGCTCCCTTTCATTCATTCATTCAAGCTGCATTCATTTGACACTTTTGTTGTTTATTGTTTTTTTTTTAACTTTTGAATGAAATAAATAATTATAAAATAAATGCAATTAATCATCAAGCATTACCATTATTTTCAACGTGAGTAAAATATTGATATTCTCTTTTTTACCCCCCAGTGAAATACCTGAATGCTATCACTGGAATCATATTTCTACGTTTTCCTAAAAGGTGTTACAAACTTCTTTGGTCGGCTTTACCTTTTATTACCAGTATTGAAGCAAGAGGCAAGAAAATTACATGTTTTCTCAACTGCATCTTTGTGGGAGGTAATGCATTCCCTTGTTCCATTATTTGAAGCTCAAGCGTTCATATATTTACTGTCTATATTTTTGTTATGCCAGGAACAATTAGAACATGCCAAAAGTTTCTGATACGGTATAATGCACACCAGCTCCGTCGGATGCTCCCAAAGTGTAAAAATGAAGGTAAGCTGAGGATGTGATGATTGTGACAAGCAAGAAGAAAACATGTGACCTTCCCTGTCTAGGGCTGGCTATCGTTCATATTTTTTTTCGATACTAGTACCTTAACGATTCTTGGTTTACAATACCAATACTAAATTGTCATCTACACAAAAAAGTAAATATCTAGAAGTTTAAATTACCCAAATGAATCTTATTTATCTAAATTTGAGGTGTTTTGACAAGTTAAGATTTAGCCGCTCATTTGATCTAATTCTAACCACTTGTTCTAAGGTGTTTTTGACTTGTTTCAATAGATTTCTACTTATTTCCTTTTTTATTTAAGTTTATTTTCCAATGTGGTAAGGACATTGGTCTTGTCCTTTTGGCTGTTTTATTTTCCTAATTCAAGAAAGATTACCTTCTAGAATCAATAAATATTGTCATGAAATAAACCAAATAATTTAGATGACAGTAGTGAATGTCTAATCTAGTCAAAACTGCTCTAAACAAGACCAATATTCTCAAATCAAGTTATTTATTGTTGTGTAGAACCATAAAACGGAACAATAATGGTAATTTATTCTAGGGATGGTCCGATATGAAAATTTACTGTGGATATCAGATATTTGCCTCGCTGATGTGGCAAATATCCCATATTTGTCGTTTAAAATCAATAGTTAGACCCATCCGATCCATCAGAAAAGATTTCTGTTAATCCTGACTCCAAATAAAGTCCACAAAGGCAGGCCAGTCCGCTAGGTTAGTATGGTTTGTTACAGCAGCACCTGTGGCTTTGCACCTCTGTAGTGTCCCACACTCTGCTCCACATTAAACAGATTAAAATTCTGGGATTCTTCTTGGGGACATTTTTGTGTGAATCTGTGCTGGAGATTCTTTATTTATAAAAGTTATAACTTCTTCCAGCACATTTGAATAAACTGTTTCCCCAGTCAGATCAGTAGCCTATCTGCGCTGCTGCAGGGATTGCAAGTGCACTATAGATACGGTGCACAAAGTAATTAACTGGGGAGGAAATATCGGTGGGGATTTTTCCATGTCGGACCGATACTGATATTTGAAAAATATGCAAATATCGGCCGATATATATGCCGCACCGATATATTGGACCATCCCTAATTTTTTCAATAAAATACTGTTTCTTTTAGTGTTTTTATTAAAGAAATCTAAACCACCTGCTCTGGTCCACTCCACATGCTGTGGTTCCAAAAATCTGAAGAAGGCTCTGCCGAAACATTATCTTTGTAAATAAATATTTTGGACAACGGCTAACTGAGTGTGCGATACTGCTTTTTTTGATTTGATCATTTATTTGAGCTGAAACACCCAAGTCACTTTCTTTAGTGCAGTCTCAAGACCCACCAGGCAGAGAAATTTGTTTTCCAAAGAAAAATAATTTTTTTCGGTACCAATTTATTTTCTATACCGGTAGTACCTTAAAGGGACTCTACGGAAGTTAAAATAAAAAAAATATATATATTTTCCACCCCCTACATGCTCCAGCAATGTCCCGCGCTGTACTGTGAGCCCACACCTATCCCACTCAATTGCCGCTATAAGCCTGCACCGTCACTCTAAAGTTGCGTGTTCGGACCGAGGCAGCAGTCATTCACAAGCTTAACATGGAGACTGTAGTTACGCGGATGGCCAGAGGTGGCAGTCACGAGTATGAAAATGATCAAACTCCGTTGAGTCCCTTTAAAGCACAACTAAACACCAAACCAACTTTTTTTTGCTGATAAACTGTCTAAATGGGTGTGTAATAGTATTATCTACATGTTCCAGTTAATATTTTGACATTTTAGTGCAAACCTGCAGAAAAGTGTCCTGTTATGCCTAAAACCGAGTGGCTAACGCCCTCTAGAGGTTGCACTCGTAATGTGTATCTATTCCATTTGAATTTTGCGGTTAGCTGATAAAGTGGAAGTTGAGCTGGTGGTAGAAGTTTACGTCATCAGCTCTGCCACGCCTCACCATTCTCTCTAACGCTGTGGTATCACTGTGGCTCCTCCCCTCCTCCCCCGTAGCCAGTTAGAGTTGGATTAGCGAACACTCCTCTTTCACGGCAGATTTCAAATTTTTGGTGTGGGTGGAGTAAGGCTCTGGCACGCCCGTTTAGTCCCTCTTTAATTATTTTGAACAGTACCCAGCCCTATCCCTGTCTTTTACTTGTGTGACAAGCCTCTCAGGCACTCTTTCAAATACCTTGGCCATTTTGTGACCAATGAATGCCGTGATGATGGAGACATTAAAACACAATATTGTAAACCATATGCTCAAATGCATGAATGTAGTATCTGCTGTCTCAATGTGAAATGAACCCTGTTCAGAGCCTTTTGTACCCCACTGTACAGGCCCCTTGTTGTAGAACTGTAGGCAGTGCACCATCCATAGACTGACTGGCCTAGAATGACACCTTTTATGCTGTTGGTGAGGATGCCCAGGTGGCACAATGCCAGTGAGTTGTTTGTGGATGATCACATTTCCACCTGTGCGGCACTGTTGAGACGTTTAGTGTTCATGCTGCACTTACCACTGTTCAGAGGAAGCACATGATTGAGAGATTGTATGGATAATTGTATGGACAATTTTTAAATAATAAATAAAATCTATATGGACCATAACTTTGTCTACACAAAATAAAGATTGAATGATATCTGTTTTTGCTTGTTGTCATTGATTCTAACACTGGGCTTTGTTTTGTTTAGAGGAAAGACGTGACATTCAGAAAGCAATTTTGGATTGCTGTCTCACACAAACCCAAACCGACAAATCTGAAGATGCACTCGAAAGTGAAGAAGATGAATAACCTCCATTAAACTAGACCCCCGCTGCATTTGTTTTATAATTAAAAAATCTTTAACATGGTTCTCTTGTTTGTCTTCACACTGAGACATTATTGTTATAAATTGTACTCTATGAATGTCTAGGAGTGGAAATGTACAGCTGCTGCATGCGTTTTTGTTTTTTTTTTACTTTTACATTTGTATCTTCTTATGCTGCTTGATTTACACTTATATAATACTGTATTAAATGTCTTGTATTGCAGTAAATTCTGTATTGCTGCACAAATAATAAAAAGTCCTTTGGTTACTTGCCCTACTAGGTCAGTAATTATAGAACTGTCAGCTCGGAAATTACTGAGACTGCATTTCCCATAATTCATAGTCTATCTTCAACCAATCAGAAAACAGGCCGCTGGTACAAGAAACATACGGGTCCTTTTGGTCTCTGTCTGGCGACCCGTCGCCATTTGTGCAGCACTGTTTGGACAGATATATTTTTAATCTAAATCTTCAACTTAGCGCGTTTGGGGACTTCATTAAGTGCCCAACGCCTTTGAAGAGGCATTCAGCGTTCGTCTACCGAGGGAGGAGCGCTTTTTCAGGGGTCTAGGCCCCGCGTGGCGAGCTTTCGTCCTCTCTTCTAAAGCCTATCTAAGTTGAGACGCCAATATCGTGTCTCTTATTTTTTCTCTTGTTTAGTTGCCAAGATGTCGCCGTGATGGGGTCTCCGTGTTTGACAGAAATGATTCAGGGCCGTTGCCGCCTGACCCGCACTCACTGCAGCCCATTTTCTTTGGTTTTTCTATTTGATGCTCAAGAGCTCAGCGGCTCTCAGCTCGGAGCTCGGCCTCTGCACTGCACACTGTACGGAGACAAACATGGAGAAAAATCCCAACAACAACACCAGCAACAAGGTTCCGCCCCGTTCCAGCTCCACAGGCCCCACACCGGGCGAATCTAAACCCAAAGCAGGTGAAGCACCGCACCAACCGCACTAAACTCATGTAAAAGTTTAGCACTTTCTCTGGAGGCCTGTGGGGCCTAACACACGCAGCTGTTATCTGGCTCTTACGTCGCTGTCAAAACATTTGACCCATGATCTGTCAGATCATTGACTACACACAATAAGAAACTCTTTTGTAGACTATTATGTGAAAAAAGAGTGACGTCTGTGGGATAGAGTTGAAAATGAATAAAATAAATAATAATAATAATAAAAAATAATGTGTTTGAAAAATCCCCACACCCATTTCCAGGTCTAAATAAACACACACACACATATATATATATATATATATAATGTAAAATATTATATTTATATAATGTAAAATATTATATTTATTTGAAAGCTCTGTACAATTGTAGATTCATGAGCCATTTGTAAACTAAATATTTCTAAACATGTTTTTTATAAAGTTAATTTAAAATGTTTGTGTAAAAAATTAACTTTAGACTTTGTTAACACTATGCTTTCTTGTTATCTTCCAGAGAATAAGAATAATGGAGGCTCAAAGCGGTATAACCGCAAACGGGAGCCTTCTTTGCCCAAAACTGACAGTTTCTCTGGTTCACGACGCACCAATACACAGAAAGGCAAAAGTTTTGACAAGAGACCCCCTCAGAGAGGAGGAGGGCGCCAATATGGAGTTCCAGGTGGAGGACGACGGGAGGAGGTGTGTACAACAAGTCTGAACCTCATGCATACATCAGCTGATTTGTTCTGTTTTAAAACTTTTTTCTCTATCTCTTGCCTCTGCAGGTAGCAGAGACGCGCCGGGCCGAGTTTAGCCCGGCTCAGTTTGCTGGACCTAAGAAAATAAGTTTGAACCACCTGCTGAACTTCACGTTTGAACCACGTGGTGGGAGCGGTGGCGATGTGGGCCCTGCCTGTTGGGGGCGCCGCAACAAATGGGGCCACAAGCACAAGCCCTTTAACAAGGAACTTTTTCTGCAGGCCAAGTAAACACTGCAAACATACTAAATATTATTTTTTGAAAATACATTTGAAAGAGCTATGATTGATTTTATGGTTATCTTGTAGTTGTCAGTTTGTGGTTGCTGATGACCAGGACTACAAGGCTCAATTCACTGATCCTGACACACTGGTTAACTGGGATTGTGTGCAGCAAGTGGTATGTGCAACGACATACTGTCGGTTTTCCGACGAAGAAATATTAATGTTTTATGTCATTTAGTGTTCTTAATTGATATTCTACGTTGTTTTTTTTCCATTTTCAGCGTATTTACAGTCATGAGGTGCCATCTTGCCCCATCTGCCTCTTTCCTCCTGTGACAGCTCACATTACTCGCTGTGGACACATTTTCTGCTGGCCTTGTATGCTGCACTACCTGTCTCTTAGTGACAAGAGCTGGTCAAAGTGCCCCATCTGCTATGAGGCTGTCCACACTGGTGATCTGAAGAGGTAATTACAAGATTATTTAACAACGCTACTCACTGCCTGGCACCACAGTGCAGCGCCATGACACCTTCAAAAAATGATCCACTAGAAGATTGTTAATTTTTTTATTTTGTGTGGTAAAGACTTGAATATTTGTTTGTGTTTCTTTATCTGAAGTGTTGTTGCGATGGAGACCAGGCAGTATATCGTTGGTGATGTCATAACTATGCGCCTGATGCGGAGGGAGAAGGGTGCTTTGGTGGCACTGCCCAGCTCTCGGTGGGTGAAGGTGGAGGAACCTGTTCGCTATGGAGGTAAAAAAAAAATAAAAAAATTTTTGATCCAGTAACATGATGTGTTAAACATTTTTGTCTTTCTTGCTTCTTAGATTCAGGTCTCAGCCCATACTCCAAGCTGCTGCTGATCTCCCCTGAGCAGGCCTTGGACATGGTGGGAGAGGAGAAGGCAGTTCTGCAGTCTCAGCTCGGCCATGAAGATGACTCCCAGAGCTGCTTCATACAGAGGGCCCTCTGTCTTTTAAAGGTAACAACTTCATATTGTGACCTGTACCAAACACATCAATGTCACAGGGTTGAAGTCTGTTTTTTGTTTGTTTTTTTTTTGCATTTTTTAGGAAAGGGAGGAGGGATTGTTGAAGCAGCAGAAATCAAATGCGGGAGATGGTTTTGACTTGTCCTCGTTGACTCTTGAAGAGCCACCTTCTCCAGATGAGGAAGTAGTTATCAACAGCAGCAGCACTAAGGTAAGTCAAGTTTACAATTGTATTTGAAAGAACTATACATGTGTTAAAGTTATGAATAAAACTGTAAAAGTCCTCTTTGATCCTGTAGCCAGTGCTGCAGTACGCCTCAGCGTTTGACGATGAAGTGTGGGAGCCACCAGAGGATGTCTCTGAGCAGCCACAGCTCCCTGAAGGAGTCCTGGAGAGTGTTCTAGAGGAGCTCCCAGAGACTGAGCCCGAACCACCAGAGGACATCCCAGAGGAACTCTCTGCGTGCCAGCCAGACACCAGCCGCTCCTCTACCAATATGGTGCATGGACCCAACTACTATTTCTATCAAGGTGTGTAGGCTGTATAAACTGTTCTTGGGGCCTACACTGCCCTGCTTATTGGCTGGGCTGTTCTTGCTTGGCAATCAGCTCATCAATCACATATAACCTTTTAGATTAGTCTTTCTACCTGATGATGAAAGAAATGTTCTTTTGTTTTTTACAGCTGACGACTGCCAGCAAATGTTCCTACATCCCGTGAATGTACGCTGCCTGTTGCGTGAATATGGGAGTTTGGAAGCCAGCCCCGACACCATCACTGCTACAGTGGTGGAGATCGTAGGTCACACAGTCACTGAGGTAAACATTATGAAGTTGTATGTGCTAAATATAGTGCACTCAAACAGAATTGGTGCTTCTATCATCTAGATGAACAGGTTATCTAGTACTTGTTTTAGGGCTGCACGATATATCGAATTTATCGTTATATAGAGATTTTAGTGCCACACGATAGAGGATCAGACAATATCGATAATAACGATATACGTGCGTCACTTTTCCCGCCGCCATCCCGCCCGGAAATTTGCCATAACGCCCCACGGGGCAACGTCTGCCAGTCCACCTACGATGCAGCCTAAACTGTCCTCTATTGGTGCTGGAGTCGCGCTAATGTCAGCGCTACTTTCAGTTCTTTAAAAGGCTCTCTCTCTCATCTATTCATTCCCTGCATCTCTCGTGCTGTGGCGCCTCTTTCCCCCGTCTCTCTTGCTGCACTGAGGCACACGGTGCTCCTCTGCCTAATTGTTCCCCGTGTTGTAAAGACACTCCACGCCGCTGTTTGAACCACACTGTCGGTCACTCATTACGGGTCGGTCCCAAACTAAAACAGGATGAGTTTTCCGCGAAACGGATCGCGGTGGCATGCACGCGCTAACATACGCTCTCACGTGCACGCGCCCCTGTGCGGGGCTCCCGTGTTGTCGCCAGTGCTAGGCTGGACCCACCGGCCACAAAACATGAGCGATAACGTGGAGTTCAATTTACAGCAGTAAGTTTTCATTTAGGCCCCGCCCCCAAGAGCCAAATATAATCTACAGCCTGTGAATAACATAACTAAGCCTAAGTGTTTAAAACACTAAACCCAAGAAACTAAATCTTTAATACGTTTGTGTAGGTTCTCAGTCGTACAGGAGTTGTCCATCGTAGGCAGAAATTCTTCAGTCTTCATCTGTACTCTGTAGTTGAAGTGTAGGACCTTTCGATCTTACTCCAAAGATCGTCATCAGCTACTGAAGGCCTGGAGCACGC
>OMNZ01111664.1:10134-27713 GCA_900303255.1 Lesueurigobius sanzi
CCCCCCCCCCCCACGCGCCCCCCCCCCCCCCCCCCCCACCACCTTAACTAACAACTTTTCTGGGGGGAAACCCTGAAGTACAGCACATTTGTGGCTGCTAAACCTGGTTTTTGGGACTTCTGCATTTACATTTTACATGTTATATAACTTTAAATCATTTCTGTGAATATAAAGGGGACAATATCCCTAGGGCTACAACAACTGTGTGCAACCGGAATTCAAACCCCCGACCTTCCGATCATGAGACGACCCTCTCTACTATCTGTCGCCCTATAGTTGGACATTGAGGTGGTAGGGTAGGGAGTTACAAATTCCATGATGTAACTATGGTAGCCATCAATGCAGATTTTTCTGACTTGGTTTATGACTAATATCTCTGATTACTGGGCTTTTACACATGAAACAAAAACTTTCCAAGTTAAAAAAAAATGTACGATTTTGGTAAGATAAGAGGACGTTCAGCCATTTGTAGAGCCAATCACTAAAATAATGATCAAATAATTCAGGTTCAGCATTTGTGGATTTTCTATGTTTAGATTTGCTTCAAAAACTGTCTCTACCATTGAGTTGTAATGACCCCTGTCGTCCAACTGAACGTAGGACATCATCAAATTCTAGAACGTGAAAGCAACCAGTACACCATCAATACAAAGGCGCTGTGATAACTGGAGTTTGAGAGTAAAACGGCTGTTTTATGGACTTTAAAATGTGGAGACCTCATTCAATATAATCTATAATGCAACACAATTCAGGAAGTACAGATTGGAGCACACATGTATGTAAATGGCAAAGTGGCTGTGGCATGTATCTAGTTAAACATGAGCGAGATGGCACACAACGCAATAAGGTTTGGATGCTTGTGCTGCCACCTCCTGGAAGTTATTTGATGAGCTATTTTATTGCCAATAAAATAGGGATCATTCATTTTCATTGTAAAGAAGCACAAGCGTTCAAAGCCTTTTCTAAATCTCTCAGATAATTTCTCCAAAAGGGTTTATGATCACCGCAATAATACCATCATAGCCCAATTAGGTTTATGTAGGCTTATTTTAGCAGTACAGCAGCTTAATCATATTGCGATAGTAGTGGTATTCCAAATGTTCCAAGCTATGCATGTTATGAGGTAACATGCGATGCCCCGCCCTATTTTTAGAAGCTAAAGCGTTTCCTTTGGAGCAATTTAAATACTTGCAGTTAGCCGGTGTGCATGAAATCCTGAGACACATGGATCTGCCTGATCAGCAGAGAGGAGCTGCACTGTACTGCTGCAATTCTCTCTCTCTCCCCCTCTCGCTCCTTATCCCAGTCCTAACCTGAAGGAGGAAGCTGCAACGGGACAATGCAGATGGAAACTACAACAGTTACATAAAAAAAATACAAAAGACTGACCCGAACAGAGGCTTTACCAAACCCCGGGGAGGCAATAGAGCAAAACTGCATGAAGGGATGACTAAGCAAGGCTGAAAAACGATGAGGTGAGTGATTTGGAAGTGACCTGAAATAGCAGGACATAGAAGCATTTGTTTCTATTGGGAATTCAAGCTTGTGGAGACGATATGAAGCGTATAATATAACAATGCTAAAACTAGATAGATATGTGCATGCAATCAAATTAAAAGAGACCATTTTGACATCTGAAATGGTTGAATTAAGGGGATTTGGGCAATATAGAGGCAGCTTTACCCCAAGTTTTAGCCTGTCTGCAGCTAAATTGCATGGGGCGACACTGCAGTAATAGGGGGGCATTAGAAAACAATTGGCCAAGCTTCAAAACACGTGACAGAGAGCTTTTAAAATGTTACAATTCAGTGTCCGCTCACAGCCAGGAGCATTAACATTAGAGATCAGACTATATATGAATTGCTAAATTGAGAACATTGAAATTACAATACCGATACCATCACAGTCAAAATTTTCTTTATAGGTTTTGATTTTTTAGCCACATGCTGACATGGCTAACTCTCATCAGCATTAGCTGTACAAAGGTCTATTGGAAACACACTTCATGAATGAATCCCTCAGAGACCAGTGTCCTGGAAACTGTTCAGGTCAATTATTCCCAAATCGAATCCGAGCTGCCATTCAAACACATATTCCACTGTCAGGGCTTCGCTAAACGGGGACACCAAAGCTCCTCCCTCCAATGCATCTAAAACAGAACATTTATAGCAGCATAAAAATGTTCCAAGCATTTCATTTGTACCATTTAAAAGCCTTTTGATCACTATTGTTTTGATGCTAATTGTGTAAAAATCTGCTTCTAAATTTGGGGTGAATCAACCGTACTCCAATGTTTTAAGGGCTGATGGGAAAGGGTTTCTTCTAGTATTTAAGCTTTCAATTGCTTCTCCTGTTTGGCACTGTTCTCCAAATGGATTCTCGTTTTGTTTCCCAGTAGAGCGCTGTGGTTGCCCTTCTGTCCTGCCCCAGCCCTCTGCCTGCTCCTCCTGCTTCTCTTGGAGCTCTTAGGGGCCTCGGTGCGGTCAGTCTGCCCGGGCGTGTGCAACTGCAATCGGGGACACCGCGTGGTGGACTGCTCCTCCAGAGGACTGACTAAACTGCCCTCCGGTCTACAGCACAACATTCGATTTCTGAACCTCTCCTTCAACAGGTCAATGGCAGAGACCCTGCTGACGGTTACACGCACGCAAAAAATCTGATTGACATGTAAACGGCATAATCTGAAAGGCAGTATGTCGAGGATTATTTCAGATGCTTCACACCTGAGCATGTGTTAACCAGGAAAATGCAACAAAAATGCAACCTATACAGTGGACAATGAGGAACCACATCAATGAAAACATCATTTTAAAATACTTTAAAGAAGATACCCTTTGAAACGGTCCAGAATGTGGCATTTTTTACCTTTTCCATTTACATAGTACATAATAGTTAAAGACTATTATGTACTATGCTAACCGCAAAATTCAAATGGAAGAGATACACATTACGAGTTCAACCTCTAGAGGGCGATAGCCACTCGGTTTTAGGCATAAAGGACACTTTTGAGCAGGATTGCACTAAAATGTCAAAATATTAACAGGAATATGTAGATAATACTATTAACACCCGTTTATCAGCAAAAAAAAGTTGGTTTGGTGTTTCGTTGTTCTTTAAGAACATGAAGCGCAGTTAGGTTGTAAAAGTGTAACTGATTGAAGAGCATATGACAGATTACATAAATAAATAATTGAATTAATTAACAAATCAGAAATGAGTCTGAGATGTAGTCTGATGTAGTCATGTGTATTTATATCACTGCAATTCTAGATCAGAAGAAAATCAACTTTTCTTTATAAAACGACCCCTTCACTAATGCAAAGCTATAAAAAAAAAATGCTTGCAGTGGCATTTTAAGGTCACATTTAGTAAGAATAAGAGATGTGAAAAAAGCTAGCTGGATTCTGTTGTATAAAAAGATTGGAGGTCATCTAGTCTCAACAGATTAAATAGTGGTTCCTGTTTAAAACGTGGTTTAACTTAGTCAGTTTGTTTATTTACATCCCCATTAACCTTTGCCTTGACAATGGCTAGTAATCCTGGGGGGTCTTAATCATTAAAAAAGAAAAATCATATTTGCATATAGTGAAATCATAGCACATTCTAAAATTTTGGAGTAGTATGTACAATTTACAAATCTAGGTTTTAATTTGCTGTTATGTACAGAGGAAAACTAAAATAACTTTACTGCATGTCATGTGCTAAAACCTATGTATGGTCCAACAAAATAAAAGTTCATCAATAAAAACCATAGGCAATTTTAACAGAAAAATCTTTCTCAAGAAGCAAAGAAATGTACTTTATTATTCACGAATCTCCAGCCTAATGTTTGGTGCTTTAAATATTGGTCAATTTCAATCGATATGGAGCCAGATGTGCCGGCTTACTCGCTCTAGTCCCTCAACTAGACCTGGTTTAGTACGGTTTTAGTTTTTGACTATTTGACTGTCTTTTGTTTAAAGGCCATACACCTGATTTTCATATTGTTTACGACAATGAAACAGGGAGGGAACATTTAAACAGTCAGTGGTGTCCAAACTCATTCCTTACTTTTCTAATACTTTTCTAACACCCCAGTTCCTCACAGGGACAAGTTCATACACACGTTTCACAACTTTCTGGGTCACTTTCTACCACTAAAGAAACAAAAAGTAGCCTAAAAGTTCTACCAAAAAATATGCTTTATGAGCACACAGTAGTGCTGTCAATCGATTCATTATTTTAATCTGATTAATCACGGTTCATTTTATTGTTCAATCAATCAATCAATCAATTTATTTTTGTAGCGCCCAATATCATAACAGAAGTCATCTCAAAGGTCGGTATGGACAAAAATCAATATCAGACATCAAGAATGATCAAAAATAAGTCACACACGAATGAAATGTCTCAACCAAGTAAATCACTTAGAGTAACAAGCTTAGAGTATCCCCCATCCTTAGACCTTCCTCTACGGCGAGGAAAAACCTCAAAAACCACATGGTAACCCCAAAAACCAGAAATTGTTATAATCTATTAATTATTTACATTTCCCCGAGATAAAACACACATTTAACTATTCTAATAACTTTTTATTACGATTGCAGCTTATTCGGTTGATTTATTCAACAACAGTTTGTGGAAAATTCTAGCATCTTAAAATTTAAATAACAAATTAATGTATTTTTGGGTCGTGGCTAGTGATCCAATGGTGAGGTCCCAACGACATATCAGAGAAACACTGATTTATAGAAACGCGTCAAGTAAATTTACTACCAAACACCACTTTCTTTGGAGTTTGTTCAGTCAAAACATGTACGATTAATCCATGATTAATGCATTAATTACCTTGTGATTACTCGTGAGTTAAAGCGTTAACTTTGACAGCCCTAGTACACAGACAATCCTTTTTTCACAAACAACTGCATATTCAATATACTGAAGGAGGACAAAACTATTTTCATTTCATGGTGCGTTTTACTTCATAACATCTAACATGAATTTCATTATTCTTCTGTCCACAGTTTACAATCCATCGACACCCAGTTGAGCCACTATGCACACCTCCGCACCTTGGACCTATCCTACAATCGCTTGGGCGCCTTACCACCAAACCTCCCCCGCTCACTGTGGGACTTCCGGGCTACGGGGAACCACTTGCGCACCCTGGACAAGAATGACACCGCTTACCACTGGAACCTCAAAATCTTAGACCTATCCGACAACGAACTGGAGCGAATTGTGTTCATAAACAACACTCTGCCAGGCCTGCAAACTTTAAACCTTAGCTACAACCGCTTTTGGACCGTTCCGACCAATATGCCACACAATTTGGAGACCATCGATCTGTCGTATAACTTCCTGGTGCAAATCCTTCCCGGTTCGCTGGACAGGCTACCGAGATTGAGTCGTTTTTTCTTGCATAACAATAGGTTTTCCTGGTTACATGAAGGAGTGTTCGACAAGCTGTCTTTGCTGGAGCTTATAACTTTGGGGGACAATCCTTGGGCATGCGAAGAGGAGGAAACTGTGATGAAATTGTTGAAATGGGCAGAGCAAACCCGGGCCACCGTTTTAGGATGTCCTTGCTACACGAAACCGATTTGTGGACGTTCGCATTTGGCAACTTTGAATTCAAATTGGGATTCCAGTTTCTTCACCGAACTGCCATTTTGGTCTAGTGAAAGGACTGCGTTAGCGACGCCAAGCTACAGGGCGAAGTCGGCCATGTTCGAAACTGGAATTTTTCAGGACAAAATGAATGACTCTATGGAGGTTTTAGAGGCGACAAGTCCGTCCACGCAAACAAGCACAACGGCCCGGCCCAAAATGGCAACCAAGAAAATACGCAGCTCAAGAAACAGCGGGAGTGGACTTGAGATTCAAAGTATTAGCGGCTTAATTGTACTTACCACACTCTGTTTAAATGGGTGCTAGAACATACAACTAGTGAGTAATAGTGGATCAGCCAAAACATTATGACCAAGGACATTGTGAAGTAACTACTGTTTTTGCCAGAGAAGTTGAGACAGTTTTAACAATGAATTTTTAAAAAAGGAGAATGACTAAAACAACATTTCCAATTATAAAAAATGTATATACATTTATTTGAATTTTCTGGGGTATTAGTAAAGGTCGGCTATATATATGGCACATACAAATATGAAAGTAAAACACAATGAGAAGAAACAAATGAAATTTTTTTTCTTGTGCAACATGTATGAATCACCACAAAATGTATACGTGTGTAAAAAGTGCATTTATTAAAAAATATATAGTTAAATAAATGTATATTTTACGTTTTATAAATTTAAAATAATGTCCATGCAAGGATTAGTTACAGTTGCTCTAATACCAATACTAGCTCCTGGGCAGGTGAGGATTTGGATGAATGAAGTGATATACCACCGCAGAGCTGTTTTTGATGATGGAACAACATAACATGGTTTGAAGCTCAAAAAAGTACATTTTGCATATGTCTCCTTTAAGGTTCAAAGTATCATGAAAGGTACTGGTTCAACTACAGAGTACAGATGAAGACTGAAGAATTTTTGCCTACGATAGATAACTCCTGTACGACTGAGAACCTACACAAACGGATCTCATGAAAGGGTTTGTACTGGAGAATGTTTGAGGGATAGAAAAAAATAAGGGGAGCATTTTAAAATGTGTAATATGCAAAAATGAATAACCATAAATACCATCCGGACTGATGAGTTGTATAAAATCATTATTATATAGTATCGCTTTGATAAATTTGGTGCACACCACCACTTTCTGTTTATTCTATGGTCTGGTGTCATAATGTTATGGCTGATCAGTTTACAATACAAATCTGCGTAGTCCTTTAGCTAATTGTTATGACTGTTACCGTCTACTGACACTACCATATAACTCCCCAAGAGGCTGAACAAGAGGCACTAGGTTACATGTAAAATATAGTATATTTCTGACTGGTGATGCTAATGCTAAAGCTACTGCTAATATGCTACTGCTACTACGCTTCATCTGCACTGTCACATTCCACGGGACGAAAAGAGAAGTCCGTATCGATGCTACAATAAGTGTAAAAATGTTGTCAATAAAGGGCTTCATCAGATAAAAAGGAAAGCAAGTTGTGGGTTCAAAGGTTGTGCGTAAAACAAGAAGCCAGATTTTACCAGGGCTGTCGACGGGGGAGGACAACCGGTTAAGTTATCCTGGGCCCCAGGACAAGGGAGGCCAATGAAGGAGCTCATTTTATATTTAGGGGCCAGTTGTTCAAAAAATTTTATCTGGATTAAAATTATCTGGATTTGGAAATCCCATTCTTTGCTCCAGGATTAGGAGCAAAGTTGAAAAACTTGTATGCCATTTTTTCCAAGCAATATTGGATTGGATCAGCCTGATCCAGATACACAGTTTTCAAGATGACCAAATCTGGATTACCAGTGCTCTAAATGGGACATATCACAATGTGGGCCACCAGCTGTAAAGAACAACAGGTAGAAGAGCCAACATGGGGTCACTTTAAGTGTTTTTTTTATTTCAAGAAAGAACACAAAATACATAAACATCCACTTTCATTTATAATTTGAATTGAATGAAGTTGAATGAAAAATGTAATATATTATTTCTGTTTGTTATTGAAATCTGTTTGGGGGATTATTTCATGAGGACAAGATCATTTTTATTTTGTTTTTACTTCACTATACTGAAAGGCTTAATTGGTGGCTGTGTCTACTTTATTTACTTTATCACTGTAACAGTTAAACAAGTCAAGTGCAAAATATAAATAAAAGAATATACACTAAATGATACAAATGTATTATTTGACAAATTTTTACTACATTTTCTTCCTAAATTCCACCTGAAATCCTACCCCCTGTTGGGATCAGGATAATCCTGTTTTGTTGGATCAAAATTATCCAAATCCTACTGACAAGTTTTGAAAAACACAAGCTGAAGGTTTGATCCAGATTGAAACTAGGATTGGATTCTGTGATCCAATCTGATTTCAGAATCCTTCTTTCCCTTTTGAACAACCCATTTTCAAGATTTCATCCCATCGGATAACCAAAATCCGATCAGATTACCTTTGAACAACTGGCCCCAAGTGATAATTTGTAAGCTTGCAAAGTGAGAAAGTGAACAACCTCCCCCTGCCCTCCTGAGCCCCTCCTCGGTCCCAGTTAACAGATAAGCTTGTTTCATTGGCACATACGAGTCCTGCAAGACTGAATTGCTTACATCAGCAAAGGGAGGGACTTTTCATCAAAATTCAGGCACATACGATTAATTATATGCATTATATTAAATTTGTAACACATTTACACATTACAGACTATAATTTCAGCCCTGCAAGTCACATCAAGAAAACACACAAAAACTTCTCACAAAAGGAACTGAAGAAGACCGAGCAAGCAACAAAAGCCACATACTTTCTTCATGTCATCCTTAGTGCCCCAAAAAAGATATGCTTTTACCAACTCCCATGCAACAGAATCTCAAAATTATACCTTCGGGCCACGTAGTAGAACACTGGGTTGCCGGTTTTGGACGTCCCCGCCTGGTAAAAAATGTTCAATGTCTTCAGGGCTTTGAACTCCTCCTTCTCATGAACTTGGTGTCTGCCGAGAAAAACGTCAAACATTTTGTACGTTCAATAACATACAATGTAAAATAATTAGTGCTGTCAAAATATTGTGCTATTATCATGTTAACTCAAACCAATTTTTCCGGTGTCATTTTTTTAAATCGCGCGATAAACGCTCCCCCATGCATCACCCGCGCCATCGAAGACTTTAGCGAATATCTCAGCGAGTAAATGTCGTAGAGACTTGCGTTGCAAAGAAGAGGGTTTGCACTTTAAAATGAGTCCAAGCATGACCTTCTAGGCCACCGGGGGGTGATGTAACGTCGCGTTGAATATTCGTGTCAAAAAGTGCTAAGATAGCATTTGCCAAAACTGGCATTTGCTTTGGAGAGTGTCCTTTACACAATCCCCCAGGGATTCGACATTTCTTTTTAAATCATGCAATGCAAATATATGGAGAATAAACACAGATTGCACATAGAATGTCAGTTTTATAGCCTTTTATGTTCATAGAAGCATATATTAGTGGAATAATAATCAAAAAAGTGGTTACAGAAAAACTCTATGCTAGTGTAAAATATAACACTACACATTGTTTTCAATCAAAAAACATTTGCACAAAGCAAGCCTACCTACTTTATCCACTTTTCCCATGTTGATTATTATCAGAGTATTAAAATGATAATTCAAGGGATAAAAATGTGATTAATTTGTGATTAATCACGAGTTAACCACGACATTCATGAAATGAATCGCGATTAAATATTTTAATTGTTTGGCAGCACTAAAAATAATGTATTGGTAATGTGTTGGTAGGATAAACAGGAGTTACCTGGTCATGAACTCTTCAAACTTGGAGCTGGTTAAGTTGAGACTGGACCAGTGCGTGTCGGCCACTGGCTTGTGTTCGGGAGGTCCCAGATAGGCCAGCAGTGTCGCCATCTTATCAAAGGGCCGTCTGCCAACTGCCTTATGGTCACTAGAGGGGAAAAAGGTCAAAATGACATATAAACCACCAGAAGAGATGTTAAACTCAACTACTCATTTTTCACATTTTTTCTCCTGACATCAAATAACAACAGAGGCAATTGACCATTTAAAACGTTCGGGACCCGATTATGTTTCTAAACGCAGGCTGGAGACTCGACTTGCGCTGACAGGGGCACTCAGTGAAACCATCAGGGCCAGGCCTGATGCAGTAAGTGTTGGGCTGGGGTAAGACTTTGGTTGGTGATACAATTAATCAAAGAGATATCTGCTTTTAACTCATTGACTGCCAATGACGTCTATACACGTCAATTAAAATCCGAACGTTGACTGCCAATGACGTCGATAGACGTCAATTAGGTTTTTTGATGGGGGCGGGGTGGAGAACGATCTGACGGAGCTTGTGTAAAAAAAAATCAGGCCTCTAGACAGAAAGGGACCGATTCTGTAGATCGCACAAGTCATATAAAATATTTTTAAAGCAGTCAGTACACAGTACATGCAAACACAGGAGATTCGCCTGGGGGAGAAAGAGGGAAACAGCCACACGGGAGCAGCGCGAGAGCAACGGAGAGAGAGAGAGAGAAAAAGAGAGAGAGAAAGGAGAGAGAGAGAGGGAGGGAGGAGCCGGCGCCACGTGTCTCATCAGCACAGCTGTTTCGTAATCTCCGTGAACTTGAGTTTTCTGTGTCCCCTCTGTCTAAAACAGCCACGCAGGAGCAGGGCGGAAGAGACAGAGAGAGACAGAGACAGAGAGAGAGAGAGAGAGAGAGAAGACGCGTACGTTTTCTCTCCTGGCCTGTGTCCTCTAACCTTGCGCTGCAAGATGTATTCTCACGAGATTTGTGATTTCACAAATTTGAGGATACATCTTGAAAGGCTCCAATCCCTTACGATCGGGCTCGACTCCGAAAGCTGCGGGACCAATGACGTGTCTCCATTGGGGTTTAAGGCGGGACATGGTGCTATGACGTCACACAGAGACGCTCTGCTGCTGACTACGGTAGGTGGCTATCATCGGGCGCATATCAATCTGGCACACGCCAGGTTATGTGTCCTCTCCCCTCTGCCTCAAACTACTTGCGGTTTCATTCTTTTCAGACTTGTGCTCAAATAATATTATCCCCAGTGCAAAAATATACCACTAAACAATATTCTCTTCAAAATGCAGAAGTTGGGGGTATTTTGGACGTTTCTGTGTTTATTTTATTGTCACAATACCACCTGCAGTTCCACTGTTGTCCATGCGTCTGTTTGTGCAACAAAACAACCTTGTGTTCAATATAGTAGTGTAAAATAATTCAGCGACCCTCTAGATGAACAGACAGCTCTGTCCTGAAAAAAATGAGCTATGACATGGCCATAGTAAACCTAGTCTAAGATGAATATTCAGGAAAAGGTACAATTGGACAGATTTAGTAGAGCAGGAAAATATGGGAAAAAATGTCCCTCATGGCTTTAACATCTAAATAAAGCCTTTTCTCACTGTTGTTTCTGCTGTATAATATAATGAAAACACTTTTCAGTTGTTTGAGATGTTACTAAAGCAAAAAATATTATAATCAAAGACATTTTTCTGCTTGAAATGTTGCTATTCACAAAAAGGCAGTTTTCTGTTTTTTTGGTCAGAAACCAGCGATTTGGGTGATTTCATCTATTTTCTACTGACGATTACTAAAGAATGGAAAGAGGTACAAACAAACTTCTTTTTTTAGATGAAAGAAGAGAGTCCAATCTTTCATTTGGTAGGTTTGACATAGACCAAGAACTCCATTTTCTGTGGGTCTTGAAAAAACAGTCAAAATCCTGAAAAACCTCTGGCAGTATGGGAGACACTCATTTGAAAATGGCTGGCAGTCAATGAGTTAGAAGAGTCCTACAATATTGGATGTGATGGTAAAATGTCCTTAAAGAGCAACTGAACACCAAACCAACATTTTTTTGCTGATAAACTGTATAAATGGGTGTGTAATAGTATTGTCTACATATTCCAGTTAATAGTTTGACATTTTAGTGCAAACTTGCTCAGAAGTGTCCTTTTATGCCTAAAACCGTGTGGCCCTCTAGAGGTTTAACCAGTCAACTGTATCTTTTCCATTTGAATTTTTGGCACGCCCGTTTAGGCCCTCTTTAACAGGACAGAACGGGAGTGTGCATTTCACCAACTATGAAACAATGACATCATCAAGAAAAGAAGGAAAAGATTATACAGTATCTAGAGCCAGAAATATCTGCAAGTCTCTCAGCCGGAGAGGCACTTTCCTCAGAAGAGAACAGGTGCGCACAGAGCTGGCCGCTCAGACCGGGACCAGGACCCATCCAGACCGGAGATAGCCCTGCAACAGGATGTGCTTTGCTTCCCCTGAGTGCAGACTGTGTGCACGCTGCTCAAAGCGGGACCTGACAAACCCATCTGGACCAGAGAGAGCTGTGCTACTATCAAGATTTAGTTTGACCCCAAGAAGACCCCAGAGCATATAATGCACTCCACACTCACAGCGCTAAAACCAGGACATGGACCTTTTTGTTGCTTTTTTTACATGAGAGAAAAACCTGTACAATCCTTTGTGCAGGTTTAAGCAGTCAGTATTTTATTAACTGCAAGAACGACTATGCTATTGCAGAGTTCTGTGTTTCCTGTTTCTTTCGCAGTTACTTTAAGTTATTAAAGATTTGAATAGCAGTTTGCAGTGGTCCGTACCGGTTGCTAGACAGGTACTGCCCGATGCGCTCCTGGTTGTTCCACAGCAAACGGTGAAGTGCCAAAACGTTACCGTCACTGATAAAAGACAAACTGTGGTTCACCGAGTCACTGGGAGGGGAGTCTGATGCAATGTCCAAGAAAAACCTACACAAGAGCAGAACGCAAGATGCAGACTACAGTGACACAATCATTCGCAAATTGTGACAATTCTGCTGAAAAAATAAAAACAAAACACAGTACCTTCTGGCTGCATCAAAGTTGGTCTTCACAAAGTCGTTGAATGACCTCATGTGCTCCTCCTTTGTAAACAACACGTGGTTCGCAATGCTTTGGAGAATCTGGACGAGAACAAAGACAAGAAGCGCTCTAAGAAGAGTGAATGTTACAAAGTGGAAGCAGCTTTTGAATTTTCTTTTGTAAGCTAAGCTATGGTGAACTTTATTGTCCCCATTGGGAAAGTTGTCCTAGCTGCCTCTGACCCATGCAGCTGGTGCGACCCGTAAGGAACAGTGGGTCACCACAGGACACGTCTCCAGTTGTTGTTTTTTTTACTTTTTATTTTGTTATTTTTAAAAATTTATATCACAACAACACAAAGAAGATGACAACAGAAACAAAAAAGCAGGGTACTGATCCTCACAACATGTAAAGAATTACACAAAAAAAAAAGACATCAAGCGGGGGAGATAACATGGCTCTGTTTGTACGCAAACCACCTGGACCAGCGTTGAAAGTAAAAATGACCCTGTAGTCGCAGGAAGAAAGTCAGTCTCTCCATCGAGTGCACCTGCTCCAAAATCCCTAGCACTTGTTCCACTCGGGGTGGATCCCCCTTAAGCCAGTTTCTTGTTATTGCCTTCTTAGTAGCAATCAAAATAATTTTGAAAAGGTATCAGTCTTTTTTTGGAAACAAGTCCTTGAGTAGCAGACCCAGCAGGTAAATCTTGGGGTCCTTGGGGATGTCAAAAGCCATGATGTCATCCGCAAACTTAAATACGTTGTCCCCTTTGACTTCTCCAGCGCCTTCAACACCATCAGGCCGGCGCTGCTGCGGGGGAAGCTGGATGACGTGTAAGTGGACAAACACCTTGCTGGACCATCGACTACCTCACACACCGACCACAGTATGGGCAGTCTGAGGTGGTCATCTGCAGCACTGGGGCACCCCAGGGGACCGTACTCTCACCTTTTCTATTCACCATCTACACCTCAGACTTCACCTACAAAACAGACAGCTGTCATCTCCAGAAGATCTCTGACGACTCAGCCATTGTGGCCCGTGTGTTTGAGGGGAACGAGCTGGAATACCGGTCACTCATCAGGGACTTTGTGGACTGGTGTAAGAGCAACCACCTGGACCTGAACACCACTAAGACCAAAGAGATGGTGGTGGACTTCAGGAGGAGAAGGATATTACCACACTCACCGGTGAACATCCAGGGAGAGGACATCGAGGTAGTGGACAGTACCTGGGTTCACATCATGGACACCACCTCTCACCCACTGCACAGGACTGTAGAGGAGCTGAGTAGCTCCTTCAGCGACAGACTGAGACACCCTCAGTGCAAGAAGGAGCGCTACCGCAGGTCCTTCATACCAACCGCTGTCAGACTTTACAATTCTACAGTATAGCTCTATGTGCTCATACATCCTGCCCAATTCGACCTAGAATTTTTTTAAAAATCTTATTTAGTGTGCATAAGAGATGCGTGTATACTTTATTTAGAGAGAGATGCAATAGACATACTGTTATTATTACCATTACCTGTTTTAAAAACTTATTTTCTTCTTTGATGGCACATTTCCTGACTTTTTTGCACCCCCGTGTGATCCTGTCCTAAGAGCTGTTGTAACAAGTTCATTTCTCCATGGTGAGATCAATAAAGAACTATCTTATCTTATCAAAATGATGATAAGTCCAGAAGATGTGTGAGTGATTGGCTATTGAGTGACCACACTGTCTCCAACACTGTTGCTGGTGCCCTTGAAATGGCGACCTACGCACAAAAATTGTTTCTAAAAATATATAAAACTAGGAAATATTTTGGGAATTCTTATCTTATAGATAATGTTACTGACAGTAAGGTAAATAATATAAATCAAACATGCCATTTCAGTCAGGGTTTGCTTTAACATTTGCCAATGTTGATTGCACGATGTGCTCTGTCCTTTTTAAAATAAATGCAGCCAAACCTTTTTTGATCCTGTCGAATGCAATTATGTCTTCAATAAAGGCACTTGACTCAGCAAGTTTCCATACTTTAGTGTAAATTTGGACTTATGGAATTGTTTTCCAACCAGGGGAATATGTAACATATAAAGTATTTTACCTTAATTTAGAACACAACACTTTGCAGAGTATAATGCAGGAAATTGGAGTTTGGGTTCACTGGAAAACAATAAAAAAACGGAAAACCTAAAATAAATAGCAGTGAACTTTGCCTTCCTCACCTTGGACATGAGTTTCAGCCCCCGTTCAATCCGCGGCTGAGGTTTCTTGTCCAGAATGCCGGCCTCGTACGGCGACACGATGGCTGGATTTACAAATCTCAAAAACATGGCACTGCCCACAGCTCCGATGCTATTCTGGGGGAAACGCTGACTGACCACCTGCCAAAACAGACAAACGTGCGACAAACGAAACAAAACAAAAAGACAAAGGAGAAAAGAATATTTAGATAGATTTGAACACAGAAAAATAATGTTTTAGATTCAAGGAAAGATAAAAATGTATTGATGTGTGAGTTACCAGTGTCAGAGATGAACCATGAAGAGACAGCAAGACATGAACATTGACAGCAGAAATGAATGAGCCAGTGGTTGATGACAATATAAGCATTTTGCGTGATTTTACAAGCTCAAAACATTCTGCTCCACCTGCAATTGCATTATAAACTACATTATGAAGCTTGTAAATAGTTGGCAAGCAGTTGTAAATAGTTGCCAACCAATTTTATCTTTGTTTGCTCTGCTTCAATCCAGTCATGTGCCCCTCTGCTGGCAACGATGGGGATTTGTATTCACAGAAAGATTTGCAAATGTTCAAATTGTTTTGTCTTTTTACTGTAATTGATTATACATAATTCAATGAACTACCCAGGCCCAAAAGCGTAATGAAGACTACAAGTTGTATTAGATATGCTACAGGTCCATTCATTTGTGCTGTGAATGTGTCATATAATTCCACAGTGTATTTGGTTGTAACTAGAGTATACAACTCAGGTTACAACTCAAGATCAGACAGAAGCGTTATTCCTTTGATTTGCGCAAACCGTGACAATCTGCAGTTGATGAAAAATGAAATACAGATTAGATGATGACACACTTAGATCATGATTGGAGGAGCGAAGCATGGAAATCCAGAAACACCCCAAAAAGTAAAAGATGGCGCCTCCGCAGTGAAACGTCTCCTGTTCCCAATCAGACGACTGCATTGATTTGTCATTGGCTTACACACATGCCCTTAGAAGGAGATGCTCTTACAGATTTTGGGAAATGCATTTCAGGTCGTGATACGGTATAGTGCGCTGGTTCAGTGGTTAGAGCGGTTGACCACAGACCCAAATGTCAGTGGTTGTGAAAGACCAATTTTAGGCTGCCTCTGCCTCTCAACCCCTAGCTGGTGATAATGGTTGGCTGACTATTGAAACATTCCAGAATTACACAAAATTTTGTAAACATTTTGACCTGGATCTTTACACTGTGTTCCAAATTATTAAGCCATGTTTTATAGCAATAAGAACTGTTTTTTCATCAAGAACAGTGGTCTTTGTCAGACCTGAATGTTCATTAAGGACCAAGTTTTAGCTTTCTAAAGAAAATATTTTAAAATATCAATTATTAGGCTAAGATAAGTGTCTGGAGGCTGTTGTCGCTGTGGCACAAAAAGTTGATCAAAAATAAATCAAGAAACTGATGGATTCCATGGATTAAAGGCTTGAAACTGTTATGGAAAAGATAAGTGGGTGAATTAGACAATAGTTTGGGTAAAGTCAGATTTTAAAAAAGTATATATACAGTGAAGAAAGTAAGTATTTGAACACCCTGCAATTTTGCAAGTTCTCCCACTTAGAAATCATGGAGGAGTCTGACATTTTCATGGTAGGTGCATGTCCACTGTGTGAGAGATAATCTAAAAAGAAAAATCCAGAAATCACAATCTATGATTTTTTAACAATTTATTTGTGTGATACAGCTGAAAATAAGTATTTGAACACCTGTCTATCAGCTAGAATTCTAACCCTCAAAGACCTGTTATTCTGCTTTTAAATAGTCCAACTACACTCTGCTCATGATTCTAATTTAGTAGCACCTGTTTGACGTTCTAAGCTTTCATAAAGACACCTGTGAACCCCACAATCAGTATACAATATGCAAAATAGCAGGGTGTTCAAATACTTCCTTTCTTCACTGTATTTTGTCAATTGTTAGTTGTTTGTTCATAATTTTCACCCAAATTTATACAAATAGATATGTGAGATGGGTCATTACTTGTTTTTCATCGAGTTGCATAATAATTTGGAACACAATTTAGATCATAATAATCGATATTTTCAAATATATGAACATTCATGTCTGATGTCTAATATTTTAGATTGACCAAGACCACTGTTCTTGTTGAAAAATAAAAATGAATTATTATTATTATTAGTACTATTAAAACTTGCTCAATAATTTGTAACACAGTGTAAACATGAATGTACAAAAACATCAATATTTTTCGATTTTATATCTTGCATTCATCTTGGGATGAAGCTCAGAGTCCCAGCCCCCACATTGGGAACCATTGGTGTAGAAAACATTTTGGGTGGTGCCAAATTTGGACCTGCTTTGGTTAAGTTTCAGACACACTTACAGCACCCTCTGTTGGTAAGTTTCAATAACACAAGCTGGACATAAGAAATGTATAGAAGCATGAAATTAAGCGGCAGTAACTATGCTTGGAATGCACTGATCTGTTTACGCACCAAATGGGAGCATGAATGAGGCCTGTTTCTGAATGAAGTACCAAGACGCATCACTGAAGTCACTGCTCTTAAACTGCCCCAGCTGCACTAATGAATGAGTCTCCAAAGCAGAGGGTACATTAACTGAAAATTCTCTGTCAATGACAGAATATTTTGAGTTCTGACAGAAAACTTTGAAGGCTTGAAAATCAAGCCATCGTCATCCTTTGAGAGTTTTACGCACAACTAGCACAATGTAGATTCATGTTCCATGATTCTGCTCAGATTATATATATACACTGCTCACAAAAACTTAGGGCACACTCAAAAAACACAATGTAACTCCAAGTCAGTCAAATTTCTGGGATATCAGACTGTCCAGTTAGGA
>OMNZ01111664.1:27906-41011 GCA_900303255.1 Lesueurigobius sanzi
TAGCCCTGCACTATGAATAAAGATTTTCATCCGAAAAATCGAATTGATTGACATCTAGGATGTGTTTTTTGAGTGTGCCCTAAGTTTTTGTGAGCAGTGTATATATATATATATATATATATATATATATATATATATTATTAGATTAGATTATATTCAGAGTTGCATAATTTATCCTGTCAGTGTTTTCTTACATAATACTAGGTATAAGCTAATGAGAGATTACTTAATGAAGGATAAAAATAGCTCACAACAGATTTTGTACAACCCTGTCCATCAAAATGACTGAGAAACATTATCCCTAGCAAAACAACTGCTCCATAGTGAGACAAAGTATACCCTTACCTTTGAACACTGTATTGTTTCATGACTTAACATTTTTAGGAGTTTAAATACAAAGCATGTGTGGAAAGTCAATGACAAACCTGAGAATATGTCATGTTTTTTTGCAGTAGATTGTCTGATTTCATGATGGACGTTTACCACACTGAGCATGCATGACCACAACACTCCCAAGTCCAGCCACCTTTGAGTTCCCACTCTTTACAGGAGAGCATTTTCTTAGACAATCGTCAAATTCACACAAACACAGGAAAGACTTTCTACAGCAAAGGCAGCAGAGTGCATGACAAGCGTGTTGATAGTCAACATTTAGAAAAAGCTTAAAATAATTTTCCTTTCAACTGCACAGCTGTATCGTCACTCTCGCTTTACTCCCATATTATTATGTTTAAGACTGATATTGGAAAAAGTTTAATTTGCTATGCTTAAAAAGAAAAAAAAACCTTAGATGAAGGGAATTTACCACTAACATTTTTAAAAAGGCTAAAAACAGCACAACAATGATTGGGAGCAAAATAATGAGTCTGCAGTTGTTGAATGTCTGAATACTCATGTCACTATAAAACGTTTGTCTCTTTTCATACTCTAGTTTTTTTTTACCATTAGAAAAGAAATGCGATTGATTTCAGTATCAGGCTGCTAAAAAAAAGAAGTCTGATAACTTTCTGAAGCCACTGTAGCTCAGTTTTGACCAATTGGGAAAGTTACACGATCACTGTCTACTCTTTAAAGGTGCATAGTGGAACTTTTATATGCGAAAAAATAAGCACTTGATATTAGTGCGTATTAGACCTTTTAGTGACCCAGTGGCTCTCTGAGTGGTAAGCATGGCACCTTTTATTTTCATCACACCAACCTTTATGACACTGGTAGGTTTTCTCATGGAAATAGGAGAAATGTTCTCCAACGGACATGGAGTGTTAGCAAGTTGGCTACTCCAGTATACTTTTCAGAATTATCCATTGAACGTCGCAATTTATGAACAATCTGGATATTTCAGCTGTTGTCAAACCATTGATCAGATTTGTGTGTTGTCAAAGCCTTGTTAGAAATCATAATTGAATGCGCAGGCATTTTGAAATTGTATGTAAGATTAGAAATAGCATGTAAAAATGGCATTTGAGTTAAATATAGTGACTGGCTTCACCATTAATTTGAACGGGGGAGAGAATATTCAATGGAAATTTAAGCTAGCTTGTATATAGCTAAATGGCGTCCCCAGCACTCTGTTCTTTTCTACATTCTCGCATATGCAGAGGTTTTGATACGATTGCCGCGCTCGCCTGGTAGCTCCGCAACCCGTTTGGTTGGAGTTATGTGAAGATTTTTCCACGTCCTCCAGAGGCTGCGAGATGCGGCTTGTTCTTTCATCATCCTTTGGAAATACCTTTTGTGAGTACATAGATTTTATAAACTCTGGCCAGGTGTCACGCTGTTGTTGACTGCCCTCGGCCTAGCTGGCTTTCCGTGTACAGTAGCTACATTTTGCCGAGTGCTAGCTAATAGCTTGTATTCTCTGGCTGTGAGTGTTTTGTGCTCACTGCCTGGTACTACTACTCTGGCGCGAGTGACTCCCGCTCAGTGCCTTTGTACCGCTATCCGTGACGGCGACGACCTGTTGTAGTCATGATGCCCGGGCCACTGGTGTGCAGCTGTAACGAATGCTTGGCCCCTCTGAGCCCAGAAGATGGGCATATGTTATGCCCCTCATGTCTCGCAATCGGACACTTGAGAGAAGCTCTCACCGACGACGCCCGTATTAACTGCGTCTGCTTACCACAGGCGGAAAGGTCTGCTAGACTGGCGACAGTAGAGAGTAAAATGCCCCAGGGGACCGTGGCCTCCGGCCCCAGGCAGGAATCAAAGCGCCGTAAGCGCACGCAAACAGAAGCCCCCCCAGCCAAGAAGGTTCACCATGACTATGTGTTGTCTGATAAGGTTGATACGTTGGCTCCAGAGTTTGCTCAGATTAAGTCCTTACTTCTGGGTTTACAGCCTATTGAACCCACTATGTCTGGTAGTGAGACTGATCAGATCAACCCCGCTGATGTTCATCTACAGGAAGAGGATGCTGTGTTTATTGCGGCTACAGATTCCTTATTCGTAATTGATAACACAAGCTACATAGAGGGTCAGGATAGTAGAGAGATCTCTCCGAGTCCCTCAGTGATGGGCTCTCGTACTTCTGAGCCGGAGTCCTTGCTGGAGACTGGGCCTGGACTGTCCCTTGTCAAGCAAGCTATTCAGGTGGCTCTATCCCGGATGGGAATTGACAATCCACCTACGGAAACCGCTTCTTCAAGTGCCTTTTTTAAGGTCACTCAGAAACCTGAGTTTAATGTACCTGCCTCACAGCCGTACATTGAGGAACTCCACCGTTGTTGGACAGACCCCAAGTCATCCGCCCATTTATGGCGTTTATGCTGTTGGGCCTCAATGCAGAGTCACTGATGACTTGCTTACAGAAAGTTATGATATAGCGGCTCGGATAGGTCGCTTGGGTAACTCATTCTCCCACTTGGCCCTTGCCCTCTCACAGGCCCTGAAGGAGGCAGGGGCCAGAGAGCTTGGCAGGTTCATGTCAACCCTTACCATCGCTAGACGCCAGGTGTGGCTGGTGCAGTCCCCTCTGTTGGAGTCTTGCAGAGTTCCCCTCCGCACATTGCCTGTCCTTCTAGGTCAAGTGTTTGGACTTGCGGCCCAACAGACCCTAGAATGTGCTGCTGAGGCAAATAGATCTCGGCAACAATTTGTTGACCTGCACCGTGGGCCAAGGCCCCAGCCTAGACGTGCTACTACTTTTCATTCTACATCCAGAGTCCCACCCACAGCTAGACTAGACCTGCACGCACTTTCACGGCTGAAGGTCAGTCATCCCAGCGGCCTTCCTTTCGAGAGCCTACTGGAAGGACCGGACCAGATTCACAGAGCTTCCCACAATCGCCCCCCCTACGTCCTCAGCGGGCCGTGGTGGTAGAGGAGGTCGCTTTTGACTCCCGACGTCTGGTCCCCAGCTGCTTTTCTCCAATTCATCTCAAGCGCTGGGAGGCCCTAGTGTCAGACCAATGGGTGGTTTCAACTTTGTTTCTAGGGTTACAGTATTCAGTTCAGGTGTCACCCCCAAATGTTCAATGGGGTGAGATAAACAGTTGTCTCCGACCCAGTCAGGTCTGCAGCTCTAAGGCAGGAGATCATAGAACTTCTGAAGAAGGAAGCCGTGGAGAAGGTTCACAGTTCAGACCAGTTCAGCGGGTTCTATTCAACTTATTTTCTTGTTCCGAAGAAGGATGGTGGTTTTCGTCCTATCCTCGATCTCCGACACCTGAATTGCCATGTCAAGGTGCTGAGATTTCACATGCTTCGCATGGTAGATGGCCTTCAGGAAAACAGGCAAGGGGATTGGTTCACAAGTGTCGACCTAAAGGACGCTTATTTCCATGTACCAGTGGCACCTCGTCACAGGCGGTTTCTCCGCTTTGCTTTCGAGGGACAGGCATACCAGTTCAGAGTCCTCTCTTTCAGCCTGTCTCTTGCCCCTTGTACCAGATGTGTGTCTGCAGCGCTTGCCCCACTGCAGGCCCGAGGAATGCAAATCCTTCCCTACCTGGACGACTGGCTTGTGTGCGCCCCAACTCAGGAGCAGGCACAAAACGACACGCTGCTCCTTCTGAACCATGTGTCACAGTTAGGACTCACAGTATATTTTGCGAAGAGTTCGTTGTCTTCGGATCCTCAGGCCCTGGGGATACAGACATTTCATATGCAGAGCCGTCATTCTGGACTCTGTCCCCTCTCGTCGGAAAGTGGTTGTGACAGATGCATCGCTTTCAGGCTGAGGAGCTGTGTGGAACCACAGGATGGTCAGAGGTGTCTGGAGTCCTCAGGAAAGACTTCAACACATGAATGCGCTGGAGCTGCGCGCTGTTTGATTAGCTCTCAAACGTTTCCTTCCTGCCCTGAGAGGAAAACATGTTCTTGTTCGATCTGACAACATGTCCACAGTGTACCATATAAACCATCAGGGAGGAACCAGGTCCGTTCACTCGCTGATGGAGGCTCAGAAGCTCCTCTTGTGGGCTCTACCACGCCTTCAGAGTGTCAGAGCAGTTAATCTGCCGGGCGTGCAGAATTGTGCCGCAGACTAGACTAGTCTCCAGACAAAAACCACTGCCCGAAGAATGGTGACTGAACCCGGTTGTTGTCCGGATGATTTGGGAGAGGTATGGTGTAGCAGAGGTGGACTTCTTTGCCTCCAGAGCAACAACACATTGTCCACAGTGGTTCTCCCTCTCAGAACCATGCAGTCCGCTGGGACAGAATGCCCTGTCACACCTGTGGCCAGACCATCTCCTGTATGCATTCCCCCCTCTTCCATTACTAATGATGACACTGCACAGGATTGAGCAGAGCAATCACAGAGTGCTGCTGGTCGCTCCATTCAGGCCAGGAAGGATATGGTTCCCTGTGATTTGCAGGTTGGGCTCTTCCTCAGAGGAAACACCTGTTGTCACAACTAGAGGGGAGCATTTGGCACCCTCACCCAGAGCGCTTTCGCCTCTACCTGTGGCCGTTGAAGGGCCAGACTCCTTGTTGACGTCTTGCGACCAGGCTGTTGTGCAGACTGTCCTGAATGCACGTGCCACCTCCACCAGGACATTGTATGAAAACAGGTGGAAGTTGTTCTTCAGTTGGTGTCGAAGTCGGGAAGTGAACCCAGAGTGCTGCCCTGTGCCAGTATTACTCAACTATTTACAAGAATTGCTGGAGAAAGGTCTTTCTGTCTCCACTATCAAAGGGTATGTCGCTGCTATTTCTGCCCGACACATCTTTGTGGATGGTCGGTCAGTGGGTTCGCATTTGTTAGTGTGTTGCTTTTTGAAAGGTGCTTTGCGTCTGCGGCCTCCTAGGCTTGCACGTGTGTCTTCGTGGGACCTTCCGTTAGTTCTGGAAGGCTTATGTTCTATGTCATTTGAGCCGGTGGAAAGTGCTGGTCTGAAATGGGTGTCAGCTTAAACTGCCTTTCTTCTTGCGATTTGTTCTCCAAAGCAGGTGGGTGAGCTGTACGCCCTATCGGCCGCTGAAAACAGTTTACGATGGAACTGGGGTAACTTTGTGGCCCAACCCGTCTTTTTTACCGAAAAGACTTTCTGCCTTTCGCATTAACCAGCCGGTTTCACTGGCTGTGTTCACCCCGCAGGCTGAACCAGATATGTCTACATCAACTGTGTCCTGTTCAGATGTTGAAGCAGTACATCAGTGTAACTGCTGAGACTCGTAAAACGGATGCCCTGTTTGTTTGCTATGGCGGTCACAAGAAAAGCTGTGCTGTGTCAAAGCAACGACGCTCACACTGGATAGTCGACGCCATTTTGCAGGCATACGAAACCAAGGGCCTTCAGCCTCCTAGGGTTACATGCCATTCCACCAGAGCAGGGGTTTTCAACAGGTGATCCGTGGCCCCCTGGTGGTCCGTGGCAGAACTGCTGGTGGTCCGTGACTTGTTATCCGGTTCTATGAATTCCGGATGACCGCCAGAGTTGCTCGTCACTCAAGATTCTTTTGAGAGTGCATTCCAAAAGGACCAGAGTGCTGGGGACGTTGGGTATATATGGGCTACCACTGATGTCACCCAGGTCACGTCCTAGGGCGTAACTTTGTTGGTATATACTCTCGACCTCTGTGCTGCGCACATGTAGATATCCAGGTGCTAAGCACCGTCCTCTGGCGGTCATCCGGAATTCATAGAACCTTAGTTACATACGCAACTCATTTTTTTAAATGCTGGAGCATCATAAAGGCCGCTGTGATGAAAAGTAAAGGTCCCATGCTTACCACCCATACACACTAATAAAAGGTGTTTTTTTTTGTTCTTCACAGGTCTACTGTCTGTTATGCTGCAGCTGCTGGTAATGAGGATAGTGAAATGACAAGATGCATAGAAAAGCAGAAATAAAACAAGCAAAGCAAAAACTGAAACCAAACAGCGTAGAATCTAATTATTACCCAGAGATTACATTAAGGATTAGGAACATTAGGAACAACTTAAAAGTCGATCAGATATACAGCTCACGATAACAATAACCTCAAGATATGCTGATGCTGTGTTAACGAGTATATTGCACATGATAGCCTATTATATGTCACTATTTTTAAAGAAACATGCAATTTTTCACCTTTTTAAACACACAATCCATAGTCCTGTTTCCAAAAATGAATAAATGAACCCCAAGTTAATATACAGTGCAGATAATAAAAAGCAACATTTTAAACAATTTCTCAATGAATGCAAAATCAATCTCTAAAATGTTGACTAAGGTGTAAAGCCAGATGTTATTCATTTAGTCTTGATTTTGGTTTCATTGAGATATTGTTTCAAATTAAAATGTCACTTTTTTCAAGGGGTGTACTCATTTATAATGTGCACTGCGATTTCAAATTGTTCAAAACTCAGGCTAGGAATTGAAAATTGAAAAATTCCACTGAAGAAACCTTCAAAAGATTGTGACTGAAAGGTTTGGTGTCTGAAGGGGCTACTAAAGTGGATATTTGGTTGTTTTTTGTAGAAAAGAGGCTTTAAAGTCATGAAATAAAGGCTGAGATTGGTTCTTTTTGTTTTTTACATTGCCATTAAAACTAAGATTAGAGCTGCTAAGATGTTAAGGAACATAAACTAGACTGCAAATGCCATTATTCAATATTATTGAATTAAGACTGATCAATTCAAAAGAAGCAATGCTTTTTGATCTGCCTAGAAGTGTGAGTTAAAATAAATTTTTAAAATGTTGGCATTTGTGGAGGGCAGCTCTCACCCAATATTTTTTTTTAATAAGATTTTATTTAAGCGAATTTGCAGATAGAAAACCATAGCATGTTATTGAGATGTTCTGAGAAAATGTCTCCTGAAGTGCAAACAAACAAAGAGACAGAGCCACTGTTCCCACTGTTAATAATGACGCCAATATTAGTACAATGATTTCAAATAATAATATGGAAAATAATAAAGAATAAAAACAGAACCAGTTCCAGAAGACACCAAATCAATGCCAATCAAATAAAGAAAATATATAAATAAATGAATAAACAAAATGGATAACTTAAAAGTTGTTTGTTTCAGGGTAAAGTGTCTGTGAAGGCTCCAAAAACTTACTGCTTTTTTGTTTTCCTTTTTTTCTTTTACGGAAGCTTTATTCAGTAGCGAGTGGCAAGTAGCCTACAGAACAGAGATGGCACAATGGTCACAGCACCGGCGAACCACAAAAACAACACAGACAGAAGAGAGGCGACAGCACCAGGCCAATCTGAAGCTCCAGCAAAGGACGGAAAAACTCGGACAAATCTGTGATGTTAACAATGTGGCTCACTGCTTCGGAGCGATGGGAGTCCATGCATTGCTGTGTTAGCATGTAGCTTTAGCATGTGGGTGGGAGAGTGGTTACTGGTTAGCGATCTGGTTTTCTCTGCGTGGCTCGCTTATAATAATAATAATAATTATAATAATAATGCAATGGTTTCATATAGTGCCAGAAAAGGACACTCAAAGACGCTTTACATGGCATTATTCATTCACTCCATTCTTGGTGGTGGAAAGCTAATATTGTAGCCACAGCTGCCCAGGGGTAGACTGACAGAAGCCATGCCAAATTGAATGCCAATTTGCGCCATCAGCTCTTCCGACCACCACCACACTTTTACTCTCTCACTACATTCACACAGGCAAGGTGGGTGAAGTGTCTTGCCCAAGGACACAACGACAGTGTGCAAATGCAGCAGCTGGGATTCGAACCCCCGACCTCTCGATCATAGGACGACCCGCTCTACCACCTGCGCCACCATCGCCCCACTACAGAGAATATGCAGGAATCCTGAAGTCAAATTTAAAACATCAACTTTGCTTTGCCACTTTATTGTGGGCCTACTATAGATTTTGCTCAAGGTGGGGTGACCAGATTTTCCAATTTAAAAGGTACACTGCATAACATTTTGGATTATTAGGGTTGCCAATACAAAACATGCTCCTAATGGCAAGCTAGAGACACAGACAATTATATTTTTTGCAGAGGGTAATCAAATAATGGATTTGGATGAGGACCCAACCTATTTAAATGTCATATTTGTCTGTCTTTAGTCAACACCTCCATGGAGATTTGTTCATTGTAAAGTATTTGTTCATTGTAAAGTATTTTTCAATGATATGAAAAATAATGAATAATATCTGTAATAAAATAAATGCTCATCTTTCATTCCATTTATTGGAGGAAATGTTGTGCGGTGTACCATTTTGACTTGAATTGGTTTATGCTTTGTAATTGACATTTGCATCACCCAAAGACATTGATTTGTATGTTGCTTTGAGGATCAGGACACCCAAGACAAATCAAGGGTTTTGGAGAAATTCATGGAACACGGGACGAAGGACTCAAAACTGCGCCTGTCCTGGGCAAACTGGGATGGAGATGCAACTCACCTATCCTGTGCCAAATGTAAACTTTCCCCAACATGTTTTTCGGACACACCCAGAACAGCAGCAAGTGCATTAAGCTGATAAAAGTTATTGCACATTTTTGTGATGTTAGCTCCTGTAGCATTAGCAGTGGTTTGTGATGCAGGATGCTGTAGCTACAGCTAACGCAACAAGCCCCTTTGAGATGTCTGTTTATTAAGACGTAATAAAGTAGTTGATGATAGCCGTTTTTTTTTAGCGCGTATTTCGTAAAACACTTTGTTGATTGACTTTGACCAGAAGAGAATAAAATAATAAATTAAGCATTTTAATACTTTTCAAGCACCTTATTTTTGGTGAATTTGAAAAGGAACTTAATATTTCTTAAGACCCTGCAGAAACACTGCACTTAATATTTACAAGGTGCAATGCAGTCCAGCGACAAGGAATTGTTCAGGTCTGATCACCTCCGATAGATACTGACCAGTGCAGACCAGGAATACCCGCACAAGAACTGACATTTTGGAGATGCTCTGAGTGACTCTAATCAAGCCATCAAAGCTCTTGACAAGCCAACTCAAATCCTTACCCATTATCCCTGCCTTCAACATGTCAACTGTTCGTTAAATTGTCTAGAGATGCCTAGTGTTGTAGAGTCGCTTGTAAGCAGACTATCATTTAGGAGTGAAGCAGCAGGAACAGCACAAGAATGACAAAATAAACTCATGTTTAATGTGAATAAGATGAGACCAATGGAGCTAAGCCGGGCCAAACGTCAGAGTGAAGTAAATAACCTTTGGGCAAACTGACCTGAACTAATAATAGGCCATTATGACTGATTTGTTTTGGCTAGAAAACCATGTTATTATTCCCAGTATGAGGATGTGGTCAAGTGCTAGCTACTCTACCAGGCCAAAAAGAAAAGTCGTTAACAAAAAAGGTCATACTTTTTTTCTTTTTCTTTCTGTCCAGTGTTGAATTAACATTTCAACAAGATCTTATGCTGATGATGGGAGAGTCCATGATGGTTCCACACTATCCTTATGGCTTTTAAGGAGCTAATCTCAACACAATTTTAGATTTCTGCTACTTGTAAAAAACATGTAATCTATTTGCTGTGATTGCCCACACAGAATTCAAAGCCTTAGAGGAGCAATTTGGATAAGGACAGAGCAACTGGTAGCAGACAACCAGTCCAGCAAATTCTCTTTTTAAAAAGCCGCAGACTGTAGCATCCCATTTCCTATAATATGAGACTGTAATAAAATGTAGTTCGCATCAAGAAAAGTTTTTCTTCCCATCCAAAGGTGTTTTTGGAAGGGAATAGCAAACGTAATGACCATTTTATGATAGCTTTAGTCTACATATTAATTTAGTAAAGAAATCCTCAAAACAGAATACACGATATACAACATTATGCATCCACAGCGGACAGTGTAGAGCTGTTAATGTGCAAGTACACAAAGCAGTGAGCAGAAAACAAAGCTGGGGACACACTAGGTGATCTTTGTGTGGAGGGGCCACATTGCACAAATGAACTTGGAGCAATAGGACTGATAATGCAAATTACGTCAAAATGCTATTTTTAGAACAGCGCACGCGCTGCATTCACCTGCAGATCGGACAAACTTTTGGGACCTGTGGAGCTGTGAAGCATTGAACTGCACTTGTAGGAACGGGAATATTGCCTTAACAGCGCTAATATGGTAACAATCAAACACTGCTGCTTTGGTGTCTGCTGAGTGACTCGATATGGACACCGTGACCATGAAGTGAGTTTTTTCATCCCATTTCCTGAGGAGAGAAATCCAGAGAAATGGCAATGTTGGGTACAAGCTTGTATGCGAGAGGGATTTACATGTGAAAAATGTGACCAAAGACACATACATGGGCTCTCTGCATTTCGTCGGTGGAAAAGGGCTAACAATTGATCATCCAGACCAAATACCAGCAACAGCAACACCTGTACAGGTACGTGGTTAAACACAGTCTGCAACAATACACCCTTCAGGAAGCAATTGGTGCTTAGTTATGTGGGTGTGTGAAAATTCTAAACAAACTAGCTGGCCAGACACTAAGTTGAGATGATTTTGACTTCTGATCACACTACAAACTTGCGCCTCTGTGGTGGCGTACAGGGGGCTACTAGCCGCGATTAGCTGCTCACACAAACAGCTGTGGGAATAGGAAGACACAGGGCAGGGGGCAAACAGAGAGGAGAGCAGCACACAGCTGATGGTGTTTGTGAAGAAATCACTGCGCACTTGAAAGTCCAGGAAAGTTTAGTGGTTATTGGTGGTAATTTAAGCGAGGCTACATTTCATTTGTCGCAGACATTTGCCTCATAAACTTTTAAATTAATGTTTGGGTGTTAAACCGCGATGTTTGAGTATACGAGAGTATACGGTAACCATAGCAGCCACACTCTGCACGTGTTGCCATTCTTGTCCGACCTATGAATGTGACGTCATTTGCGATCAGTGCCATTAGAGAAAGACATTTAAGATGTGACAATTACAAGAGGCCACACAACAGGAGTCTGTCAAACCCCCTCATTGTGTTTTGGAAACGTATGTGTCCCAATGTGTATCGACATTTCATTGGTCAACAGTGTCATGTGATCGCTTTCTAACTCTGAAGTTACTCTACTTAAAGTTTTGCTAATTCTCTGCATTAGAAAAGGAGGAGCAGGTCCATAAACAGAGCCCTGTGCAGCGGAGAGGAAAGTTTGTTTGCAGTGCAACATTTTGCACTGCAAACAAGGTAGCGTTCTTGTCTGTTTGTTATAAAATTTTGTGCTGTTGGGGATGTGTGAACCTAGCTGTGGCTCCCGTTTTGTTGTTTGTACTGCCACTCAACAAGCCAGGGAAATGATAAAGTTGAGGCTATGTCTTTTTCTTTGTTTTTTGCTCTGTTATTGGCTGCTGTAAATGGCCTGGAAATATGCATTCAAATTCAAACATGTTTGATTTAGGGGGAGGGGTCTAGTCGCTATCCATCACCTTTTGAATGCGAGTCGAGTTGTCAACCCAGCATACGATGCTGGTGGAACTACTTTCTCAAAGTCATGACCTGGGATGACTGAAAATCCAAGCAAAATCTGGCAAAAAAAATAAATAAAAAAATCACGTTGAGTGTCCCCAGCTTCAAATGTGAGTGAGCAGTGGGAACGCTGTGAGGTCATGAAGGGGTAACGGGTGGCTGTGAATGGGGTCAGTGAGCGGGCGTGTACCTGGTAGAGACAGTGGCAGACGCTCCGGAGTTGAGGTGGGAATTCGCTGGACGAGCCAATGATGGCCTGAAAGAAGCGCTCGGTGATCTGGCGAAGGTTCCTCTGGTTCTCCTCCAGGTTTTCACCCTGCTCCAGCCTAAAGAACAAAAGCTTCACTCAAATCTTTCTCAATTATTATTAACTATTGACTGCATAATACACGATATACAACATTGTGCATCCACAGTGGACAGTGTAGAGCTGTTAATGTTCTAGTACACAAATCATTGAGCAGAAAACAAAGTTGGGGACACATTAGGGGCCCCATCTTGGCGATAAAGATCTACTTTGTCTTGGTCTTGGTCAAAACGAAGCGTGCCGCCAGGGAAAGACGGCTGCGCCATAGACCTCAGACCAGTTTTTTTCTGAGGTCTACGGCATCCCCAGCTTTTAGGTTTTCATAGAGAAACGTCTTGAAATTTGTTACCACCGTATGTCATTTTTCAAGATTCAAGATTTTTTATTTGTCAAAACCATGTAAATGGTTCGAAATTATGTTTCGCTCATCCTTGATTGTGGAGCGGGGGGAGGGGAAAGAGGGGAGGGAGTTCAGCTTCCCGATGGCCCTGTGTACGAAACTGTTCCTCAGTTGACTGGAACTGACCCGTAGATTCCACAGTCTCCTCCCTGAAGGCATCACCCTGAAGAGACTGTGTGATGGGTGCGAAGGGTCCCTGGCCATTTTGACGGCTTTGCGGGTGAGACGGGTGGAGTACATGTCCTTAATAGAGGGGAGAGGGGCTCCACAGACATGTGGAGTACATGTCCTTAATAGAGAGGAGAGGGGCTCCACAGACGGGTGGAGTACATGTCCTTAATAGAGAGGAGAGGGGCTCCACAGACGGGTGGAGTACATGTCCTTAATAGAGGGGAGAGGGGCTCCACAGATCTTCTCTGGAGGCTCCTTCGACAGGAGGCAGTGCTGGTCCGTGCCACACAGTGATGGAGCTGGTCAGGATGCTCTCTATAGTCCCTCTGTAGAAGTTGGACATAAAGGAGGCTGGGACTCTGGTTCTTTTCAACTTGCGGAGAAAGTAGAGACGCTGATTACT
>OMNZ01111665.1:10405-22539 GCA_900303255.1 Lesueurigobius sanzi
GTCGCTGTATCTGAAAGCGCAGAGCCATTATTGGGGGCTATAGGGCATAAGAGGTTAAAACTAGGGGGGACAGGGCCTTCTACATTTTTTCCCCCATTCACCTGCAGTGTCTCCCCTTAAACTCAGCTTCTCCCTCTTCATTGTCGTTTGAGACCAGGAGATCAAATACAGGACTTCACATGGTTTGACAAATAAATAATCTTGAATCTTGAATCTTGAATCTTGAATCTTGAATCTTGAAAAAAATAAAAAGGAACAAGTGTATATATTAATGAGCATCTTACCAAAACAAATGCAGAACTGGCTAAAAAAGCAAGCAAGTAAAATGATGGCTACATGGACCTCCAAGTCCAGTAGCCTGTAAGGTCTATGTTTAGACAAATGGTACACCAGAGGAAGCTCGAGTTCTTTGCATCAGAAGTGTTGAGCAGCGAGAAATATTGTAGTGTTAATTGAAGTCTATTAAATTGGCGTTAGCGTGAAAACATGCATTCATTAAGTGAACGTACACCTTGTATCTATTATTGCTTTCATTAAAATGGTGTTTCGGGCAACCACAAAAGGAATAAAAATTGCAGCTTAAAATGATCAAATGATATGCTTTTTCTTATATTAAGTGCAAAAATACTTAATAATAATTTCACTTGGCAAGTCAAAATGACTTAAAATAAGGTAAAATATTATGAATTCAAGCAAATTGAACTTATATTATAACAAAATATCACTTTTTGGCTTGATAGAAACAAATATAGCGGAGGAACTGCATTTTATATTCAAAGTCATATTCCAGTTAAAAGGGATCTTGGTATGTCCGATATAGAAGCACTTTGGCTTCAAGTACATCTTCCATATCGCAAACCCATTCTCATGTGCTGTATGTACACACCACCAAGTGCTAATATGGAACATTTGGCTAATGTATGTACAATGATCCAGAAAGCCACTGATACAAACCATGAAATGTTTATTCTGGCAAACATGAATATTGATTGGCTTTCTGATAACTGTTCAATGAAAAGAAATGTGAGCGACAGAATTATTGTGTGTAATTTAGTTCAGATAGTAAATTCACCTACAAGGATTAGAAGTAATAGAGATGGGTTAACTACATCTACATGTATTGATCATATCTATACAAATTGCATTGAAAAGTGTATTTCAGCACCAGTGGGCTTCAGTGATCACAACATAATTGCTCTGGCTTTCAAAACAAAAATCCCACGAGCAGGACCTATCAGTACAGTGGGATGCAGTATTACAGAACACACATGCTGAGCTTGCATCTAGCACTTTTTGTAAATTATTTTCAGCAGTATGTGATAAACATGCCCCAATTAAGAAACTCTCTGCCAGATCCACCAGGTCTCCGTGGTTGGATGGGGATTTGAGGCAACTTATGGGAGAAAGGGATCGAATGAGGAACGGTCATTGAGGAACAAAGTAACAAAAATGAATAGGCAAAAGAAAAAACAGTATAATCAATCCAAATTCAAAGAATGTGGTCAAAATTGTAAACAAATATGGAGAATGATAAATTAACTTACAGTATGTGTCGAAGCAAAAAAAAGTAAAATGCCATCATGTATTGAGTGGGATGGCACATTTACTGTATGACTAAACCGTGAGATTGCAAACTACTTCAACAGTTACTACCAGGACAAAGTGAAAAAGATTAGAAATGAGATGCCCTCAGTGAGTGGGAAACACTCAGAAACAATCATAAAAGAAAAAAATATGTTACGTAAGAATTGCTCATTTGCATTTAAACATGTTGAGAATAATGAAATCCAAAAATTACTTCTGAATATAAATTGTGATCAACCTTGTGGAATGATAATGTGGATGGAAAGCTTCTAAAGATTGCAGCCAAAATGGTAGTTAAGCCTTTATGTCACATTTTTAATTTATGTTTTGAGGAAGGTATTTATCCAGATTCATGGACAATATCAAAAGTTGTCCCTCTAGCAAAAAATTCTAGGGAACGACTGACTGGGCAAAACAGTAGACCCATAAGCATCTTCAGGGATGCCACCAGAAATTCTGGGCCCTATGGAAACAAACATTTATGGGCCCCCTACATTTTTACAGATGGTTTACTCCTGGTTTAGACCTGGTTTAGACCTGGTTTTGTCCTGGTTTAGATCTGGTTTAGTCCTGATTTAGTCCTGATGTATTCCCTTGTTGTAGCCTTGGTGTAGCCCTGGTTTAGTCCTGGTTTAGTCCTGATGTAGCCTTGGTGTAGCCCTGGTTTAGTCCTGGTTTAGTCCTGATGTAGCTTTGGTGTGGCCCTGGTTTAGTCCTGGTTTAGTCCTGATGTAGCTTTGGTGTGGCCCTGGTTTAGTCCTAGTTTAGTCCTGGTTTAATTCTCGTTTAAAATGATATAAAAAAGAGTCTGCTCTTCTGGGCCCTTTATATGCCTGGGCCCTTAGAATGGTCCTAACCTTCCACCCCTTTACGGCACCTTTGAGCATCTTACCTGTCCTGAGTGAACTGATGGAGTGTGTTGTATTTAAACAGATTCAGAATTATTTTGAAGTGAATATCGGATGTCCAACATGCATATAAACAAGGCTACTCAACCAGCACCGCACTCACAGCTCTGACTGATGAATGGCTGCAGCAGATTGATAGGAAGCAGTTGGTAGGAGCTGTGTTTCTGGATTTTAGTGCAGCCTTTGATAGTCTAGTTCATCATAAACTTGTACTTAAGAAACTATCAGCCCATCGGTTTAAAAGCCCAGCTTTAAAGTTCTTAAATAGTTATTTGGTTGACAGAAAACAGTGTGTTTCTTTCAATGGATCCCTTTCAGACGCTGTAACCCTTCTGTGTGGCATTCCTCAAGGCAGTTGCCTTGGTCCTCTGCTATACAGCATTTTTGTAAATGATATGTCATACGTTTTACAAGGGCTGCATGACTGTATATGCGGATGATACAACCATACATGTTTCTGCCTCTAGCAGGTTAATAACATGCTAAAAGAGGAGCTAATGTCTGCTTATGAGTGGGTAGTGGAGAACAAGTTAAAGCTGAATGTATTAAAAACAAAGTGTAGATATACTGTAAGAGAAGACCCAAAGTTAAACCTCTCCCTGCACAATCAATACTAAGAACAAGTGACAGAGATTAAAATGTTGGGGGTCACTTTAGATCAAACTATGTCATGGACGACACATATCAATAATATTGTGACTAAAATGAGTAGAAACATCTCATTAATCAGGTGCAATGTCCATTTTATGTCGACAGAAACAAGACAACTGGTATTACAGTCTTTGGTTTTATGTCACTTGGACTACTGTCCCATGGTTCGGTCAAGTGCTGCGAAGAAGGACCTTGACAAACTCCAGATCACTCAGAATTGGGCTGCGAGGCTAGCACGAGGCTGTCCTTTTCATACAAATGTTATTACAATGCATCAAAGACTGTCATGGATGAAAGTCAAGGACAGATTGTCATGTAGCACTGTGTTGTCTTTGCATAAAATCTGGAGCTCACACAAAGCCTTTAGCCTGTTCTCTAAACTACAGCCCACCTGTAACAGACATGTGTTTAACACAAGACGAGCCTGTAATGCTACTTTTACCTTGCCTTTTCCAAAAACAAATGCACTTAAAAATACCTTCATATACAGAGCCATTTCATACTGGAATATTCTGCCTCCCCCAAAATGTTAATAAGCAATCATGTTTCTTCTAAATTAAATCTGAAAACATCTGTGATGAATAATGAAGTTGCACTAACTTGATGTACTGGAAACTGTGATGATCTTGTGTTGTTACCTTGTGTAGAAGTAGATGTGAATATTTTGTATACTATTATCTGATGATATGTACAAGTACATATTGTGATACCTTCTTTTGAGAATGGACCCCAGGAAGAATAGTCTCTACTTTGGTAAAGACTAATGGGGATCCTTAAATAAAGAAATAAAGAAATGTATTTACTCACATTGTGGATTAATCTGTGTAAACTATAGTTTAGAAAGATCAGTAATTAGTTCTGCAATCTATTCACTTTCAAAGATTAGGCTTTATGTGCTCTTAATACTTATGTTGTGTTAGCAATTAGATTTCCAACAGTGAGAACCACTCCTCTACATCTGGGTAACAAATTATCTTGTTAATTAGGTAAACATAGTTTCTTTATGTAAGTACATCTACACTGGTCATATTTTAATCAGGAATGTCAGAAATAGCACAATAAAGTGAGTTAACACTGTTACCAAGCACGGAATACTCACTGCTGCTGCTAAAGTCACGACAGATTATATTATAATACATTTTAATTACTAAGACACAAGGCACAGATCTGTTCAGTGTGTTCACGTGAGCTTCAGACAGCTCTTTACCATTGAGCACACTGATTACACAATTCAACTGTGTTTGTGTTTAACAGAATATTATATAACTTGTAAAATTCAGTGTAGGGCTCATATGGCCACCATTAGAAATGTATACATTCCAATTGATATTTTATTTGTATAAGAGCAATGTTATCTTCAAAGAAAAATGTATAGTCCTTTTCACACAGACCCGTGTGTGTCTACAGGAGGAGTGATTTGGCCCATTGTGACAGCAGCATCTGCCCCACCTCACTGTAGCAGACACAGGCTCCACTTAAGACTAGGCTCAAAATGGTTATTTTTTTAGCCTATGGTCAGGTCAGCAGGACAGCAGTGGTTCCCAACCTTTTTTGCCTGGCGTACCCCGTTTTATCCTGTGAGCAACCCCTTCCTCGATGGTTGTGTTGATTAGTAGAAAGTGAATGACTACACTGCAATATCTTAGTAAGTTCAATCATCTAGAAATTAGCAAAATTTTCTTGAAATAAGTACATTTGTTCTCGGTTTGAGAAACTAATTTCAAGATACTTGTCCATGGGGCAAGTTTTTTTTACACTTGAATTAGGCAAAACACCAATAACAATCTTATTTCAAGTTTTTTTTGTCTAATTTTGAGTGTAAAACACTTACCCCATGGACAAGCATTCTTGAAATGAAATATTCTCAAACTCTCACTCCTTACAGTTAAATGTTTTAAAATAGCTTTTCTTTTTACCTATCATCAAAAATACAATGCATTTTCATCTTAGCCATGTTAACAAAGGCTTTTTACTACTTATTTTTCTACATCAGTGTGCCTTGTATTTTTCTTTGGGAACAGCCACATTCTAGTCTATTCTACTCTACTATATTTTCTACCTTTACCTTTAGTCTGTTCATGGCTATCCACATGGTGTCCGTTTCCCCACACCCCTGTCAATCGGGGAGTGAGGTCTGATTTCAGCACCCTGGCTGTTCGATGTCCAGTGATACCTGCGGGACTAGACAAGAACAGCTGCTTTGTTTTTCCTCGCCGCGATGGAGGGTCTAAGTTTGGGGGATACTCTCATCTAGGCTTGTTTTCTTTAGACATTACATTTGTTGGACATTACAAATGTTTCTCATATTACATTTTCTCCTTATTTCACTGTTTTGAAGTCTGTCATGCTCTTTGAGGTGACTCTTGTGGTGATATTGGGCATTAAAAAAATGTACTGATTGATTGATTGAGTAGTGTCCTGTTGTGTACTACTCTGATGCTTCTAGCTTCTAGCTTCTATAAACAGAATGTTCCAACCACGGTCACTCAATATTGTATTTGTATTACATAAGGTTCAGAAATTACTGTACACAAATCCTTTGTTTGCTTGTTTGTTAAAACAAAATAAAAATAAAAAATCTTTGAATGCATTTTATTTGTGAAAACAAACTTTTCAGCTCGGGTCCCCCAAAATGGCCATGCCCACTATTGCTCCTGTCACTATGTCTATGTTTGTGTATCTGCCATAAATTAAACAATAAAAAGATGTCTGTATAGGTTCTCAGTTGTACAGGAGTTGTCCATCGTAGGCAAAGATTCTTCAGTCTTCATCTGTACTGCAGTTGAAGTGTAGGACGTATTGCTCTCCAAAAAGCTTTGTCAGTGAAGGAACAGAATTGACATACTCATGGGTTTTTAAGACGAGTAAGACGAGTTAACCTCTAAGCCCCACCTCTCTTGGTTCTAAATGTTGGAAAAACCTTTAGAACCAAGCCCAGGGTGAATCAATAGGAAGGTAATGAGCAGTATTCAAGGTGTGAATAGGCCAATATGTTTTTTCCAACCGTTGGAACCAAGAGAGGTGGGACCTAGAGGTTAACTCCTCCTACTGGTTTTTGTCTCAAAAACCCATGAGCGTGTTAATTCTGTTCATTCGCTGACAAAGCTTTTTGGATAAAGAGCGAAACGTCCTACACTTCAACTACAGAGTACAGATGAAGACTGAAGAATCTTTGCCTATACAATAAATAAAAAGTATCCTTCATTTCTGTTTATGATTATGACCAGCTTCTGTATTCCAAATCCTGCGACCCACTCATCATGGATACAAAATGTGAGGGTCATATCTTCAAGGCTTTCACCCGTGACACAGAGCGCACGTGTTTGTCAACAGATTCAGCAGAGATCCAAGGCATAACTCACCGTGGGCTGAACCCCAGCGTCCCATCCAACTGGGACAGCACTACTGCGCCTGTGTGAGTGCAGTTGTGTTTGTATGTCAACACAACGATGATGGACGATGATGGAAGAAGACAGCAGGGAGGAACCAGAGTTGGAAATCAAAGCAAAGCAGAACAATGTCGACAGGCGCCCACGCTCCAGTAACAACTACCATTTCAGAAAGGTGATCTCAGATGCCAGTCATAAGATAAAGCACCCAAAAAATAGCAAAGGAGAGATTATCGCCTTTGTAGTATGTTTATGGAGATGTGGTGTTTTAATTACAGTGCAATAAAACAAACAAGGATGTGATTGAAGGCGCAGGAACATTAACTTTAATTACTTCTAGAATTGGATGAAATAACAAAACATGTGCTTTGTGTTTGAAGGATTGCAACATATAAACAAAATGATTGATATCAAAACTTCAGCAGAACAGTAGACTAAGTGGAGAAATGTGAGTACTTAAGCAAGCCAGGAGTAACAATTATGATGCCTTTTAAAACAAATCTTAATCCAGTTTTTACGGTTCCAAAAAAAGCGAACAGAGTTGTGAATAAAGCAGCTTTTAAGGAACACGCAAACCAGCTTTTCATTAAGCTCAACCCTCTCAAATTTAAAGACATGGTTGATTTTAGACCTGCACAATTTATATAAAATATAAAAAACAATACGTTTCCTGGTCATATTCAAAGATTGTTTGAACAGCCTGCGAGTGATTTCTTTAAAAAACGACCGTAAGAACAAATGCAAATTAGCATTGTATTTCTGTCGTCGGAGTCACTGTACGGAATAAGTTGTAAAACTGTTTAACATTAATTCAGTAAAAGAAAATATAATAAAATCCTATTTGGACATGGAATGCTGATTATGGCTGATGATGACTGATAATCTTTGAGCCATCGAGATCAGGAAACGAGCACCAACATCAATGAACCGGGATGACGGAGCGTACACCCTTTCACACACCTGGGCCCTGGAGAAGGCGACAGTCAGTAGGGGGCGCAAGCTTCCCCTGCCAAATGGAAAATCCATATAAGCAGCCTCCCACACTTCTGAGGAAGAGCACAGGAAGTAGTTGAAACTAGTAGGTAAACAAAACCTCATGTCTTACTAAAAGAAGTCTTAAAACAGTTTAAACTAAGAAGACAGTATGAACTTTTTCAAATGAGTGATAATCTTGTTGCATGCTGTGGTTTGATTTAATAAAAAAAAAATGTGGAAATATTGTACCGTAAGTAAGTAAGTAGCTCACAGTACACATTGGACTTTAAAGCATTGTCCCAAAGTTCTAATTGTGATTGAGTATAGAATGTAACGGGTGTGTGTGAAATAAGCTTTGGCTTCTGCTTTCTCCCTTTCAGTCATTCATATAAACATTTGTTTTATTATTCCTTTGTAATGCCTTATAATGTCTGAATAAAGTTGAAATAAACTGAGCTGAATGGGGATTCAGTAATGTATAATAACCTCTCTAAACTGCAGGTCCATGCTCAATGTGCAATGTGTTTTCTGACGGTTTCTTCTCCTGTAATATGAGCTGCTTGTTGCTTGTTGGATCAGAGTTGCCAATGCTGTGTGCATCACTTATGTGCATTGGCGCGTCAAGACTTTGCTTTCTGTGAACAACTTTTGGTAGTTACTGACCACTGCCAACCAAGACTTGCTGATCTAGAGATAACTTCCACACCAAAAACTTAGTATTTACCCAGACCAAATAGAAAACTGTGAGTGAAGAAACTTAAAAGTTTATCAGAAAGAAAGTATAAAACTGATTTTTGTATCAAAGTAAGCTGACTGAAAGTAAGTAAGTGCAAATATTCTAAGTTTGACACAAACAAAGAAATGTGTAAATAACATTTATCACTCTCAGGGGTAGAACATTGTAGTGGAACTGATAATGACTGTTAAATGAATGATATATATTTAACATTCAACAGATGGTTTAAATAGGAGGAGATATAAATCAAAACCTCTAACGTTTTCTACCCAGGGAGCTATGTAACAAAAATTGCTGCTTATGCTCTGAATATACTTCACTCAAACTAAATCACTGTAACTTAGGGACTTAGTTGGAGTTCAAGCGGGAGTTTTAGTTATTTAACCAGAGCAGAGAGGTCCAAGAGATTCAGAATATCTTTATTAAGAGAGTCCTTGCTATGAGGTAAGAGCGATAAGCCTTGTGCCGTGTCACTGTGCCTCCTTCACTGCAGAAAGTGGTCTCTGATAAGTCAAATCTGCTTGAATTCAGAATATTTGACCATATTGTGAGTAATTTTGACATGCCAGGTAAAATAATCTGCCAATGGAACAAGAATGTTTGCACTTAATATCAGAAAAAGCATCCAATTTCAAAGTAAATTTAGATTTATTTTCTAATTTCAAGTTCCATCCATCCATTTTCTTCCGCTTTATCCGGGGCCGGGTCGCGGAGGCAACACTCTGAGCAGAGACGCCCAGACTTCCCGATCCACACACACCTCCTCCAGCTCTTCCTGGGGGATCCCGAGCTTAAAGACATCGTCTTTCCTGCGTGTCCTAGGTCTTCCCGGAGGCCTCCTCCCAGTGGCATGTGCCTGGAACACCTCTCGAGAGAGGCGACCAGGAGGCATCCGAAACAGATGCCCGAGCCACCTCAGCTGGCTCCTTTCGACGTGGAGGAGTAGTGGCTCTGTTCCGAGCTCCTCCCGGGTGACTGAGCTCCTCACCCTATCTCTAAGGGTGCGTCCAGCCACCCTGCATTTCGGCCGCTTGTATCCGCGATCTTGTCCTTTCAGTCATGACCCAAATCTCATGACCATAGGTGAGAGTAGGAACATAGATCGACCGGTAATTTTAAGTTATTTTTTCTTATTCCAAGTGCAAAAATACTTGTTCCACTGGCAGATAATTTTACTTGGCAAGTCAAAATTACTCAGAATATGGTCAAATATTCTGAATTACAGCACATTTAACTTTTCAAGAGACCACTTTTTGCAGTGTTCTTAAGATATCACCACTTTCTGGATGTTGAACATTTCGGTTTATGTGTTCCACTGAAAAAAGTTGCTGTCCATTTGATAAACTCACATTGGCCAAAACAATATTGGTGTCTCCGCTAATATAAATTAACCGAGTGAAAAACTATACACTAAACAGCTTTCCTCTCAAGTACTCCCAGAAAAGATCAATTGTGTTTTCTGCAGTTACAAAGTAGAATTGATCGTGGCACATAATGGCCAATACCACTGTGCACTTCACATTTTACTTTACTGAGTTTGAGTCTGATACAAACTTTCTGCGCCTCGCTCCCCTGTGATACCCACAGTGGGGGCACTGTGTAAATCATCAGTTGAAATGTCCAAAAATCTATTTAGGCACTTTAAAATACGGCCTGTGCCCCCTCCCTCACGGAGACCTGCGGCGAGGGGGCAGAGGAAGTGTCAGTCGGTCCGTCACAGAGCGCTGGCCACAGTGGCACCCACACACACCACCTATAGGTGCAGCCCGGCCACCCATCACTGCTCCCTGATTACCAGCCGCTTCTGTACCGCCACACCGGGTCCCGCTCCCCATCCCTTCTGCACAGTCCACTGAGCTCTGCTGCGCACCGCACTATCCCCCATCTATCCACCTCTGCCAACGCGTCACTCTGCCCTCCTCTGGATCAGCAGCCTTTGTCATCGCCGCTTGGTTTGGCTATTACTCATATGACGCATTCAATTCACTACACATTGGCATATGGAGTAGGGCATATGGCAAATTGGCTAGTGCTTTCACCTCACACCAACAAGGTCCTGGGGTTGAATGCTAGACCGGGCGGGGCATCAACACGTGGGTCTTGTTGGCTCATAGTGATGACCTTCAGCAGCTCAGGGCTAAGGGCATGTTTATGGTCGTCCGTCAACTCCTCCCATCAGCATGGAACGTACCTGGCAACCAATCTTGCAGGAGCTACGAATACGAAGAAGAATGTGACTAGACGCCTGCGTGCCGGAGACTCAGCTCTGTGATTGGCTGATCCATGCAGGACAGATAACAACTCCTCTTCGATCTGCATTGTCCAATTTATTTTAGATTGTTCCCCTGTTTTATGCTTTTTTCCCCTTTTGCTTTAGTGTTTTTGTGTGTTCACTTTTTATGTTATTAAAAAAAATTCAAAAAGAACATTCATCTCAACACAGATAGTCCAAACGGTTCAACTTCCGTATATTAACATTTACAGTTTTCACAATTTTATTAACGTGTTTTTTGAAGGATAATTTCAAGTCTATTAGCACTCCCAAATACTTAAATTCCTCGACATTAATTAATTCTTTCATTTCCTATTTACTATATATAACTATATGTAAGTAAGTTTATTTATGAAGTGCTTTTCAGTGATAACATCACAAAGTGCTGTACGTAACATAGAAGCAGTAATTGCTTCAATGACAATTTTCCCAAAAATTATTTTTTTCTCACATTGTTGCAACAACATCTCCACTTTAATAGCACCTACAGACTCCAAACACTTGATTCTTGTACTTAGTAGTAATAATAATTAGTGATTTGTTCAGAGGGGATTTATTTTCCATGTCTAATTTTTAGCCTGATTTATTAAGTTTGAACCCCCAAAAAACAAGGCGTCATTTTTATTTTTACAGATTCGCTAAATCAAAAGCTAAACAAGATATCTAAAACCCCAGCTTGTAGAGCGGGTGCACACTACCGTTGTGTCCTTGGGCACGACACTTCACCCACCTCAGTGTCTGTGTACACTGGTGTAGGAATGAGGGTGTCAATGGGTGAGCGGCTGTAAAGTACCTTGAGTACCTGTAGGTGGAATAGCCATTTACCATATCAATTTCGTTGGCACAAATAGAGACAATAATGGCCATTTTTATGCATAAAATGTATATTTTGCAATGATTTTTTTTCACTCATAATTTATATCAGTAATATGCAGCAAAAGTCTCAAACTGATATCTCTCAATTGAAATGTTCACCTTCAGTGTCTCGCCTTTACAAAGCACATTACTGAATCTTGTGGAATGACTTTGGGGGTAATATTGTATAATAATAGCCAGCTACTGCAGCTCTGACACATTTCTTCTGTAATGGTTTACCACATAGTTTCCGCCAGCGTTCCCTATGCCGTTCCTGTATGTAATACTGTTTTCTGCATGGGACAAACTTCCTGTGGTGTTCACTATACACATCGACACGCACACTCTCTTCTCTTTCTCCTCTCTCTCTCTCTTTCTCCCTCCCTCTCTTTTTTTTCTCTCTGACTCTCTTTTTTTCCCTCCTCTCTGTCTCTCGCTCTCTCACTCTCTCCCTTTTACACTTTCACCTGCTGGGAAGCGAAAGGTCTAGCCTCCACGGTGCTCTCTCCAGGGTCTGTTTACACACGCACATATTTGTGTTTGTACGTGCTTTCCTCCTGCCTTTAATTGCCTACAAGGGGTTTGACCCAAATTAAAATTCACTTTTAAAAACCTTGCTAATGCACCGTCTTTCCGCCAGACACGCACACACATCTGAGATCTCACCTCAAGGCCAAAATGAAATGACTGAAATATGAAAAATTATGCAGACATACTAAAATTATGCACCCACACACATGCATCTTCACCTTTAAAGCTGTGAC
>OMNZ01111668.1:0-14561 GCA_900303255.1 Lesueurigobius sanzi
ATGTCTGTGGGGATACCACCATAGTGGGCCTGAGTAACTGAGGTTGAAAGACAGAAAATATGAATTCCGCCTAAAAAACCCACATTATGCAGGTCAGCAGCTTGTTTACTTTGTAAAGAAGCAAATAAACATCAAAAACAGTAACTACAGCTAATTATTGACTTTTTACCAACTGTTTATCTCTGTAACAATTAATTATTTAAAAAGTTATTGAGGTTTCGATTTAAAATAGTCTCGGCGGAATCCCATTATAATAAATAGGGCACAATTTGGCAATTTGGTCCAAAAAATTCAAATTTGTAATTTGTAATTGAAAATTTTGGATCCTATTTATATATTTGGTCATAAAATACAGTTGTTCCAAGAAGAAAAAATACACTTTGTATTAAAATAAACAAGGATTGTCTCTAAAAGTGGCAAGTCCCCAAAAATGGGGGCTCTAGGGCTTTAGAGGTTAATTCATAGCATAATAAAATGGTAATATGATGGGAATAGTATGGTAATAACGAGGGACACATGTATTTTTCAACCCTGTTTGTAGTTATTCTATGGAAATAAGGCTATTGTTTAAGTGGTACCTCGTGCAATACATTAGAGAACTGTAATATGCAACAGACATACCAAAATGTGTGTACTTTAGTATAAACAGAGCATCTCCGTTCCAAAAGAACTCTACTTTAAGCACTACTTCATTTCAGGTGTAAGTGTGTGAATTTTAAAGTGTATTTTGCAGTGCCAGAGTCCATTATTACAAGTTTTCGAGGAATCCAGTGCGGCTTGCAGCGCTGCCTGGGAAAAACAAACACAAAAACTCCTGATATATTTATATTACTCATGTGTCACTGTGTATAAGCCAGTAGCTCTCAAACTTTTCACACCAAGTACCACCTCATAAAATATTCACCTTCAAAGTATACCTCCAGGCAGGCTGAGATCAAATTAAAGTCAGTACAAACTCGAGTCTAAAACGGATCTCAATTGAATCTAAACTGGGTGTAAATCAGAAAACACCAAACCTAAATGCATTACTAGACTATAGATCAAGTTAACTCTAATAAAACATAAATAAAGTACCTGCAGATGCCTCCTGAAAGATGTACCTCCAGTCATACGCGTACCACAGTTTGAGAAGCACTGATGTAAGCCAACACCTTCCCTGCTAAACCACATAGCAGCAGGTGCATTGTGGGCCAGTAGCACAATAGCAGGCTTGGCTATCACTCAGTCGACTCAGCACTTTGGTGTTCATGCCCGAGTCGTGCCAGTAACTAAAGATGAGATTAACTCCGATGGTCATTATCCAGTTCTAGCTCATGCTCGGCCAGTGAAGCGACGCAACGGCCGAGGAAAAATAACATGGAGGAACTTGTTAGATGACAGACGAAATCATTTCAATCATGGGATGCATTGTCCGTCAGTTCTGAAGTGCCACAAACGGATGTCTCACCACGGAGCGAATGTACTTGAATCCCACCTAACACTGTGATGTGTTAGAATTTGTAAGATCCAATGTTGTTTTCACACAAATATCTTCTCCAGCTCCTTTTTAATATTTAATTAAGTGACGCGCAGATAAAGACTGCTATTGTTGCCCGTATTCAAATAATATACCAAATGAAAAATGCAGCTGTTGTGTGTAAAAGCCACATTGAACACTACAAAAACTACACATCAAGCATGGGCTTAAGTTACTTGATTTCAGAATGTTCATCTTTTGAGCAGTTTTGACATAGTTACTACTGTCATCTGGATTATTTGGCTTGTTTTATGATATTTCTGACTGACTTTTTGATTTTTTTTTACCCAGGGGAAATAAGTTTACTCGAAATGTACTGAAACAGGTCAAAAACACAACAGAAATGGTCTCCGTCAAATGAGCAACTATTCAAAGTAATCCGGAGATGTACTTTTTGCAGTGTACCTCCTTGCACTGGCCGATCTCTAACAAGGCACTGGTCCTGTAATCGCAATGGTAAAGCGATACAGACCCCGATTTAAACTTGGCTAATAAGTTCAGGGGTAAATGCTCTCATTAGCCACAAGCTCCGGTCACAACGCTGGAACGTGCGCGGCTTTGATCTGTTAAGCTCCTCAGTTATCATAGAATCAGATACTGGGCCAGTGGTACTTGGGCTCTTCAGGGGATGCTCAGGGTCATCTGTAATGTTCAACTTTTTTTTTCATTTTTGCTTTAGTGATGCTTTCGAGTTCATTTTTTTTGCAGATCAGACATGTTTTGTCCAACTTAGGTCTGTTTTACACACTTTTAGACAGGTTTTACTCTTGATTTGATCTTGATCTAGGCCTGGTGGCACTTTGAAGGTCAAATGTTTTATGAGGCTGTATGAGCTACTGATGTGAGAAGTTGGAGAACCACTATAGTTAAATATATACAGGTCGTTTGTAAAATGTTATAATCCACAACAAATTAGGGTGATAATATTTGATTGACAGGCATCACATCACTGTTTGCTGTGTTTTATATCTCATTATGTGCTTAGGAGATGTGATTTGGAGTGGTGTAAGAACAGGTCCTGTCACTGAGCCATACCTTTCTTCCCCCTGCAGATTGGCGCCAATGGGTGCAGCTGAAATGATATTATGGCATTAATTATAGGACTATGGCAGATTAAATCCCCCCAAGCAATTTAGCAGAAAGTGTGTCGCTTAGCAACACCATCCTGTTCAAAAGCTGCCGCCAAATGATAAACATGAATTATTAATTAATATTCCATTTCAAATATGGATTTATAGAACATCTGTGGTCTTTCTGGAAGTTTAACTTGAACTCAGGAAGAAAAGTTTGAATTGCTCTTTATTGTCCCTGTAGACAAGGGAAATGTGTCCTCTGACCTTTGACCCATCTGGCACCCGGACTGGCACAAATGTGGAGGCTCCCAGCACAAATGTGGAGGCTCCCAGCACAAATGTGGAGGCTCCCAGCACAAATGTGGAGGCTCCCAGCACAAATGTGGAGGCTCCCAGCACAAATGTGGAGGCTCCCAGCACACTGCACGTCGATATCTACTTTACAGTGCTCTTGATGTACAATATAGACAATGACTTTAACAATAGCCTATTTCATTAACTTTAAAGGTTTCTGCTGTGGCATGTCCAGAGTCTGAAGGTAAACGGAGCAGTCCCCATCTGCAGACTGGTCCTCTCAGAACGGAGCAGTCCCATCTGCAGACTGGTCCTCTCAGAACGGAGCAGTCCCATCTGCAGACTGGTCCTCTCAGAACGGAGCAGTCCCATCTGCAGACTGGTCCTCTCAGAATGGAGCAGTCCCCTCTGCAGACTGGTCCTCTCTCCCTGCAGTTAAGTTTTCACACAACTTCCCTCCTGACAGCACTGCAAGCATCTTTCTGAGACTGAGACTTTGGCAAAGACACAAGGACCACACAGCTCTTAAACAGTTACTAAATGCGTTATGGTGATCGCCTCCAGATTAAAATAGAGACCATGGCGGATTGGATTAGTTTTAATACTCCGTTTCAGATCGTGTCACATTCTGGGCGCGCTGCCCCTGTTTATGAGGTGTGTCCGAAACACAATTAGCCCACATTTCTTTGAGATTCCGTTTGAAGCCGGGTTAAGTGTTAATGAAGCGAGGCACACTTTAATCTCCAATAAATACACGCGCGTGAGCCTGTTGCTTACATTGTAGCCTACAGGCAATGAGTTAGATATGGCCTACCAACATGTCCATTGGCTAGTGCTATATCTACATCACCGTCAGTACTAAATAGGCGCATCATTCTTCAATGGGCAGTGACACTTCCTCTTGCCCTTACACGATAAAAGTCTAGAAAAGAAAGCTTTTATTGTGACACAAACAAGTGTGTGTGTTTAAGCCTGTCCTAGTAAAATGATCAGCCTACTACTGCGTGACTAATAAAGACCAAGCTGAGTGAGAGCATTCCAGAGAAACCTAACCAAACGGTTCAAATGTGTTGGAACGGTAGATCTCAGCCTAGCTCCATAGACCTGTGCCCCCACGTCCAGCTCATTGTTGATCTAATTCTCCAAGCCATGTCTCCTCCTTCATCTCCAAAAACCTCTGTCGTCTTTGGACTGAGGTTTGGGAGCCAGGGTCCGGAGAGCGAGAGGGGAGGGAATCCCTCCAGTGTCTGACGCTTCATTTACCAAGGAAACCCACATGCGCTCGCTGACGCAACTGCCCATTTTAGGAAACATGCGTCAATGGACCAAAGCAAGTGAGAAAATAGTGAAGTTCACAGCGCGCACTGACGTCCGCGACTCAAACACGTCTCTCAAATGGTCTTACAGCCACTTTCCCGTCTCCTCGCTCTCCCGATAAGTCTCTAATGTCCGCTCACACAACGCTGCTCACAGCGGAGCCTATCTTTTTCTGCGCCTGAACCGCTCTGAACCCCTCCCTGACCGCCGTCGCAACGCCCAGGCGTGACGTCAGTCGTGTCGTTGGTGTTGAAAAGCCGAGGCATTTTGTTCATAGTGCCATTGAAGTGAGTCATCTCTAGGAAGTGTGGTGAAAAGGAAAAGAAAAAGTTCGAAGTGTTCCGAGCGCTCAGATCAGGCAGTTAGACGGAAAATAGTGAGTACATTAGAGGGCAGTAGGTTTTAAAGCGAGCGTTTACCTGCGTGACTCACGGCACTTATCTCCACTGGATCTGCAGCAGGAAGGTGTGCTGTAGACTTGTGGCTGACGGCGCACCTGGGAGAACCTTTAGAATAGAAGAGTAAAACACACAAGTTGCCAAATACGCAATTGCACTGGCGATACTTGTAGATGTAGTTGCGTTTAGAGGCGAAGATTTGCACTTTAACCGGTAACTTTGGATACCTAAAAAGAAATAACTGAAGTCAGTGGGATTTTCTTGTGTTCCTGGTGCCTTGAACTGTGAGGATTAGGGAAAAGGTTTCAACGCTCAAACTGAAATCTTTCTCTCCCCTGGATCATGTACCAGGATTACTCCGGGAATTACGATACGTCGTCCCGCGGCAGCAGCACTTCTCCGGCCCAGCCTGAGTCTTTCACGAGCGGCAGCAGTACGATCGGCAGTCCGATCTCTACCTCCAACTACCAGGTGAGCCCTCAAGACACAGCATAGGCTTAGCGTATGCAGTGAATACAGATTATTGTACTGTACACTGGGCTGTATCAAATCCCATTTGGTCAATTACTTTGTGAAACATTATAGAATTATTGCACCAACCTGGGATCAGTACCGGTGAATCCAACATACCTCACTCATTAATGACTCAGAATTCAAGGTTCAATTAATTAGCAGACATCCCCTGCTGATATTAAATGAGTCACTGAGTGCTTGGCATACGTATGGGTTAGCTGTTCAAGTGTTTTACGCACCGGCACCAAGTAATTACGCGCTTTGACGCACGCCATTAATTTTGTCCATATTTCACAATCTTACACAGCTAGTTAGAGTTAGAGTTAGAGTGCATAATGTTTGTTCGGGTTTGTACATGGCGAGATTATGCACAAGATTCTCGTTCCATATGCGTGAACCCTATAATACCCTACTCAAAATCACAAATCTTTGTTGATCTGATCAGATTTATTCCGAGTGGCAGATTTCATTTTTTATTAAACGAGTAGGAAAGAGTGGAGACAGATTTTAGAAGAAGCTAATGGTTCAAACATGTCTCAACATCCGCTGAAGATGTATTTGGAGACCATTGTGACATTTCAATTAGGCTACGCGTGTGCGCCTTTGGAATACTTTTCTTAAACTTCCAGAAATGTATCTATGGCATCATTAGCACCGTTCAAATTAAATGTGCCCACTGCTGGGTTAAATTAGTTTTGTTTTTTTTCTGTTGTCAAAATATCCGTGCGCGTAATACGCGTCTGCAAATGTCTTACAAAAAACAACGTTCTGTCCCACAATAAAGTCTCTCGTGCATCAAGTATTATGCGGAAGGACCTCATCTGTCTCACGCAACATGACGGTAAACTACTTTTGGCCCGTATCTATTATTGCCCCAGTTCCCTGTAATCACACTGGCAGCCTGTTTCCCATTACAGCGGGTTGGAACATGACTCTTCGTTAAGTTTTACACACACGTATCAAAACATGCGTTCCGTTTGCCCCTTACACGCAGGGTTTAGCATTTATCAGTGCAACAACAGCACATCTTTGCCTTTGGTGATAATCGAGCGCCAATGTGGAAGCAGTGTACATCGAATTACGCAAAAGCAACAGGCTTGTTATTTCTCTCTGGAAGCAGAGTGCACTTATTGTAAAGGTGAGGCAGGGTAAAATTCCTCTCCCATAATTCCGGCGAACTGTCTGCCCTGTTCCAGCTGGCTGCTTCCCCTCTTACTGGAACTGAGCGCTTTTCACATGTGCTTAACAAATCCCATACACAATGACTCACCAGATAAACAAAAGTTCCAAAACGGCTGCCGGGACGTCCGTCTGAAAGTCGGGAATATTGTGGGGGGTATGTACGTGCGCACTTTACGCACAGGACAGGCGATTTGTTGGCTCACTTTACATGGTTCCAAAAGGTACAAGACATGGTACATTTCTTATAAGACAGGATGAGGTTTCAGACTGAGCAGACCACTGGCAAACAATTTGTAGTGCATCAAATAAACCCCCCAAAAGTGGTTAAAATGTGGTGCCATCACTAGTGCACAATTGTCATAGTTTTTGTAGTAAAAATGAGATGCTCGGGACACCTTGGGCTTTCCCACATGAATCACAGCGTGTGTCACCGCTCCACTCCAGGGGTTACATCCACCACTGATTCATTACTACAAGCTCTCCAATCCAGAACATGCATCATTTTGTGCTTATCAATGGATTCTGTTGCACTCCATCTTCTTGAGGATGAAGATATCAGAATTTCAGATAGAGGGCAGGGGTCAATGTGCAATTCACTGTTTTGGAAAAAAGTATTCAATCAGAGAAAACCCATTGAGCATTTCTTAGAGTTTGACACACAACCATGACACATGCAACACTTTTTGACAATATTATGAGAAAATAATTTTACCAAATCACTGTATGTACCAACCTTTGCTGTCAGAGAATACTTTGAACTTTGCAAAATGTCTTGTTTCATAATAGGCACAGTAATTACAAATATATTATCCAAAAAGCATAAACGCTAAGCTAAAACATTCCCATTTTGATAGATCTGACTTGCTCACCTCAATTTCCAACTACCAGCGCTCTTTATCATGTTACGATCTCACATGAAGCCATTCCATGTTTCATTTTGCAGAAGTATAGAGTCGACATGCCCGGCTCGAACAGTGCCTTCATCCCAACCATTAATGCAATTACCACCAGCCAGGACCTGCAGTGGATGGTACAGCCCACAGTCATCACCTCCATGTCCAACCCGTACTCCCGCTCGCACCCCTACAGCCACCACCTGACCAACGGCCCGGGACTGCTGGGGCACAACACGTTGGCACGGCCCGGGGTCATCCGATCCATCGGGGACGCCAGGAGACGCAAGAGAGATGAGCAGGTGAGCTCATCGTTGTACACCGATCACAAAGAAAAGAGAATTGAAATACACTCAATGAGCAGGAACATTACTACTTGTTTCAGGGAGTTTTTGGAGGGACTATAGAACAAGTAAAGGAGAACACAATTTAAGTTAGAAAACTACTCAATGGGAAACATTAGTGAAGTACAGTATGTTACAGGATGATTAGTTTACATTTAATCCAGAAATGTTTCTCCAAATCTTCATGTGATACTGCAAAATGTCACAGCAAACCTGCACCTTCTACCTCTGCACACACACACACACACACACACACACACACACACACACACACACACACACACACACACACACTACACCTGTTGTTTAAGCCCTGTGTCCCACATCGCCCTGCTTGTCGTGTCAGTTTATTTAACTACTGCATTCCTGCCTTTGTCGCCCTCAGCTCACCCCTGAAGAAGAGGAGAAAAGGCGAGTGAGGCGCGAGAGGAACAAGCTCGCAGCTGCCAAATGTCGCAACCGCAGACGAGAACTCACAGAACTGCTCCAAGGGGTACGTGAAGACGCTCGGCACAACACCTGTGTACTCTGTAATATTACTGCTGACCATCAAACGACACGAAGAGGCAGTGAGTCGGTCCAGACTCCCTTAGCGAGCGATAGGGCTCCACACCTTAATCCTTAAAGCTTGCAGTACTGGTTTTGCGTGCGGCGATGACAGGCAGTGAAAAGGTTTTTTTTTTTTTTTGTCTGTGGAACCGTGGCAGACAGAGGCAGGGCTGTCTCGCTGGCCCTCCCTAGCAGACACTAACGGCCTCTAAATGGACTAATTAGCCACATTACAGCGAGGTTGTCAGAATTACAAGAACAAAAAGACAGTAACACAGGAGTTTTTAAAAGAGGGGGGGGTGAATGCGCTGTCTGTCAATGCGAAAATAAGTCATCCACTCTAACGATAAGCTGTCTTTAAATAATAAATCCCAAAAAGGAAACAGGAATTGTCCTTATAAGGCCTGTTATTGATGTCACTGGGTCTGTATTCTTCTGGCTCCTTCATAACAACTTCCTCATACCTTTGTCTGCGAGTCAAAGTCCTCAGACAGCAGCTCAGTCTCGCCTAATCTGCCCAGGTCCACAGGGCAAGCTCTGTATGTTGATTCACAGTAAAGCTAATAAAGGCAACTAAACCAAAACTAACAAATCTCTTTTCTCACTGCTTTGTGAGTTAAGTGTATGTAGTTGTAACTAGTAACTTTGGATTTACAGGTAAATACTGCCCCCTAGTGGTAAGACTATGTTACAATACAGTGGAACCATAAACCTTCAGTTTCCACAATAAAATGCAGATGTTGGTTTCATGGTTTAAAAGCATTACGTAATAAAATAGGTCAAATTTGAAATTCTAAGAGTTTATTTTCAGAAATGTGTTAATTGATTTACTTGGAGGCCCGACAAACCACTTAGAAGTTTTATTAGCCACAATTTAAATAGTTTTAATCCCTTTCGTATAACTAATATTTTGTTTATTTCATCTAATTGGTCAAAGTGGCTCGTGAGAGATGCCAAATCAGAAATCTACTGTGTGGCTACGGTCAATTCCTGATTTTCTTCTTTAATCAAGCAACCCCCTCCACATTCTTCTTTTCGGTGTTCCTGATATCACCAAGTAATTAAGTCCAGGGCCAATGTCATGTTGTTTGCCCAGGACCAATGTTACAGCCAATCAGGGCTCAGTTGTGCTCGATAGTCGGCTCGGGACAAAAATTAAGTTTAGGAACAGGGAAATCTTTAAGGTTAGGGCTAGGTTTAGGGTTAGGTTTAGATATATTTTCAGACAAACCAACTCATAGATCTATCCAAAATTACAGCAGACCGTTCCCTGTTCCTAAACTTAATTTTTGTCACAACATGTCAAGTTTTCAAAGCAGACTGTCCCTCCCCTTATCCAGCAAAACTGAGCCCTGATTGGCTGGTTGTAACATTGGTCCTGGACTCTTAAATACTTGGTGATATCAGATTGTTTTTTCCAGATCCATAAAAATAAAACTAGAAATACACATACATAGGCAAATTTAAGAAAAGGTAAAGTTTGCAAGTAGAATCAATGTTTACATCTGTGCTTTGTGTTTAACAGGAGACTGAAAAACTGGAGGATGAGAAAGCCGATCTTCAGAAGGAGATCGAGACTCTGCAGAAGGAGAAGGACAAGCTGGAGTTCATGCTGGTCGCCCACAACCCCGTGTGCAAGCTCCCCATCGAGGACCGTCACCAGGCAACCGCGCACCACCCGACGCACCACCCCTCGCACCACCAGCCCCTGCCGCCCCAGCAGTGTGCGCCCCTGCCCCTCACCATGCGCCCCGCCATGCCCCCCCGCGCCTCCCTCAACCATGTGGTGGTCAAGCAGGAGCCCCACGACGACGAGGAGAAGCACCCGCAGCGCTCTGTGATCAAGCCCATCTGCCTGGGGGCCGGCGGGGGCCTGTACTGCTCCGACGGGGACAGCCTGAACACGCCCATAGTGGTGGCATCCACCCCGGCCGCCACGCCGAACAACGCGGCCAGCCTCATCTTCACCTACCCCAGCATGATGGAGGCCGAGAGCCCCTCACCCTCCTCTGAGTCCTGCTCGAAGGCTCACCGCCGGAGCTCCAGCAGCGGGGACCAGTCTTCAGACTCGCTCAACTCACCGACTCTCCTGGCACTCTGAAAACACTGTGATCTAGAATCCACCTCCTCCTCGTCCAGTGTCTTTGAACCCCCATCCCAAAAGACAAGCACAAAACGAGTCCGGACCAAGCTGACCGACCTGTGTTACAACCCACAAAGGGCTAAGACGCCGCGTTTCTTTTCTTTAACATTTTTTTTTTTGATTTTGTACTCTGTGTGCGTGCAGCAGTCCTATAACAGCGTCAACCCTCTTTCTTTTGCCATTTCAAACAAGAGTGTCAAATTGTTTACCAGGCATAAACACACAACTCTATGCCGAACATGACGGACTGACTATGAATTTATATTTTTTGACAATTTATGAGAGAAAAAGCCATGTGGTCGACGACACTTGCACTCCGCCAAGACAAATCAATAAGGTCAGCTGTCACGGGATACACAGACCATAGACTTTTACTTTGAAATCAGGAATCGAACATTTCTGACATCTTTAATTGTATTTATGGCTTGTGATATATTTAATGGTGTGTTTTTTTTTTTTTCTTTTTGTTCAGACGATGTCCTCTCCTTTATCTAGAAAAATCGTCCACGTGGCGAGGCGTTGCAAAGGATACAAGCCAACTCTGAATCTCAGACTAACCACTTCGTCGCAGTGGCTTGACTTAACATTAGTATCGGTGTGACTTCAGTGATCCTGTATCTGTTGAAATGTTTTGTTTGGGTTTTTTCTTTTCTTTTTTTCCATATCGATGTCAGGGATTTTGATGCTAAAGGATGGTGGAGCCAGCATGTGTTTTGCGGTACGCTGTCGAAAACCCATCAACTTTTTGGACCAAACTTTGAAAGGTTTAGTTTGTTTTACTTTTCCCAACGTCACATCAGGTTTCCAGTGCTTTGTATGACACACGTAATCCTGTAACGTCAGTCCTTGTCTACAAAAGAGGGATTTTAAACATTTTTTTTTTTTAGATACAAAAAGCCACTGTGGTCTAGACTGTCGCCAGCTTTCAATGATGTCAAACCTTGTTTATTCCGTGTTTGTAAATCTGTCTCTTTGAGTAAAGACAAAAAATTACACAGATTTTGGGGCGTGTGAACATTTGCCAACACTGAGGTACTTAGTAGAAACTTTTTGCATAAGCCATATAGGCCAAATAAGTATTTTTCCATCACAAATACCAAGTTGAGGTGGACTCTTTCTGCAGCGGGCCTGAGAAATTGAAGTTTTGAAGTTCTACGAAGCACTTCTTAAATCATTTCTACGTGTGTGTGTGTGTAAAGGGAAATGGGTTTTTTCAATACAGTGCACTGAGAAGGACTATTGTAACTATTTTATATTGCTTACTTCGTACATTCCTGTATTAGTGTCAAGGGGGCCGTCATCTTTGCTTGTCTTTTGTTGCGCTGGAAGCAGGAAAGTGACAAATTAAACAGCCGCTGCTCCTTGGAAAGAAGTAGTGGGCCATTTTTTTTAATTTTTTTTTGGGGGGGGGGGGTGATTTATGATGGATGAAAACCAAAAAACAGTGATGTGTGTGTTTGTCGCGCAAGTGTGAGAATGTACAAGGAGCCCCCGCCCCGAATAGAAACACATAGGAAAGCCATTGACTGTAGATCTTTCGATGTACTTGTCATCTATACTGTCTGTCACTTGTTTTCAACTGATTTTCAAATGCTTTAACTGTTTAAAATGATTCAAAATGGACAAAAACAGCAATATGTAAAGCAGTGTTTGTTAATTTAAATGAATAATAATTATAATAATAATAATAAATCATTTTCATCTTGGAATTGTGTGCTTAGCTTGGGTTATTTCACATGTTATTTCGAAAAATGAATTTCAAAGTCATAAGAAATCCAAAATTTATACATTTTTGTGTAAAATATTTGGTATAAATGCACCAGAAATGAGTGAAAAATATGCATTATGTCACTGACAATCGTGCGTATTTGACCTTTCAGTGACCCAGTGGCCGTGTGGGTGCAGCATGGCATCTTTGTCCCCATCACAGCGGCCTCTATGACGCTCCAGGATCGATTGTTTTTTTACGGTTTTGTATCAGAAACTTAAACAGAAACCCTGAAACAATCGAAGAGTTCATTTGCAACAGATATCTCCGTTTTGAATTTTTTGCAATATAGTTTTAGACCTGTATTACTGAGCTCTACAGGGGACACCAGTAAAAGTAAAGTTCAATCAGTTTGATCCATAGCAAGTGTCTTCATATTTCTGATTCACTAAAATAGATCTGGACATTAAAAACACACCTAGACAAGACAACATTACAAGCATAAGTTGATTTTTGTCAATGGCACTTATCTACAGTATATAGAGCATCATAGAGGCTGCTGTGATGGACAGTAGAGGTGCCATGGTACACATACAGGGGGTCACTACTAAAAGGTCAAATATGCACTAATATTCCACATAAAAAGTTACATGGTGCACCTTTTAATATTACCATCATACATTTCTATTTAGGATGACGTGTTATTATGAAGGGCCTACTTAATTTCACCTTTTGAGTTCCTCCACCTCCATGGATTTAAACTATAAAGGTGCCTTGTCTTGTGGGGTAATATGCACAGCACAACCACAGCGTATTACTGCCCTCTAGCTGTGACTATTAGTACTATTACTCCTATTTATAGTAAAGTTTTTAAATATTATTATTTCATGGCAGGGCCCTTTCTAACTTTTCTGGGGCCCAAGTAAGAGGGTCAACGTGCAAGCAAGTAATAATAATAAAAGATATCTTGTGTGCAATAAACAGAAGTTTAAAATAATGGAAGCAGAAAACATGACCAAATCAAAGTGGAACAAAATATAAAAATATCAAGTTATCAGAAGAAGACTATACACGTTTACAGTCACAGAAGTGGAGGGGCCTCGGATAAAGCCACTGTGATAACATTGATATTGACTGAATAGTGCTACAGGTTGTGCCTCATACATTTCCTCAGATGTCAATGTCTTCTCAAAATAACTACTGTTACATTTTCTTTAAAAGTGTATATTTGCCATTGATTTTAGTAACTCATTTCAAGAATTCTGCCAGTGGGTAAGTTATTTATACTTAAATTGAGAAAATGCATCAACAACATTCTTATTTCAAGTAAATTAAAATATATATATATATATATTTTTTTTTAAATCAAATTAAGGAAATAATATCTATTCACACGCAAAATAAAAGAGTAAAAAACGTACTCCACTGGCTGAATTCTTGAAATTAGTTACTAAAATCAATGGACAAATACGAATTTTAAGAAAATGGGACAAATTAAAGTGCAGCTGCGAGGGCCCCATGACATAATTCTGCTTAGGGCCCTGTCAATGGTTTGACATTGCTGATGGTGATGAAACTTCTTGGTTGCGACGGATGACGGCTTAAGTATCTTTATCTATGATGGAAAACTCATGCACGACTGAAAGCTTATCACAAGACAGAAGATTGAGCTTTAGGGGCCTGTGGTGGGGGCTCCTCTTCGTTGCTTTTAACCTCTTACGCCCTGCTGTGTAAACATATCCTCTGGAAGGCTTTAACAGCTTGTAAAATGTCTAAAATGTTCATATTTCTCTCATATGATATGAATGTCTGTGGGGAGACTGTAGATGTGAACATTTTCAAGAAAATCATAGTGGACCTGAGTAACTGAGGTTAAAGACAGAAAATATGAATTCTGCCTAAAAAAAAAACACATCATTACAGCAGGTGCAGCTTGTTTACTTTGTAAAGAAGCAAATAAACATCATAAATAGTAACTACAGCTAATTATTGACTTTTTACCAACTGTTTATCTGTAACAATAAATAATTGAAAAGTTATTGAGGTTTCGATTTAAAATAGTCGGAATCCCATTATAATAAATAGGGCACAATTTGTCTCTTTTTGGCCCAAAAAAATTCAGATTTGTAATTGAAAATTTTGGATCCTATTTATATATTTGGTCATAAAATACAGTTTTTCCAAGAAAAAAAAATACACTTTTTAAAAAATAGATTAAAATAAACAAGGATTGTCTCTAAAAGTGGCAAGTCCCCAATAATGGGGACGCTAGGGCTTAAGAGGTTAACCTCTTATACCCCACAGGACCCAAATTGGACACACAAGGCGCAGTGGGCCCAAAATAGTTGACAAAAGCACCATCAAAAACCAAAAATTTGACGATTCAATTGTGATTTGAAAACATTAAAACTTAAAGAACTGAAGAAACGTAAAGTCAACAATATTGATCATGATTTTTTTTTGTTTTTCATAATTTTTGTCATCTTTTTTTGTCATTTTTCATCATTCTTTTGTATTTTTCGTAATTTTTTGATAATTTTCCTCACTTTTTTTCATAATTTTTCTCAATTTTTTTCTCGTCTTTCCTTTGGGTTTTTTTGCAATTTTTCTCATCATTTTTTTTTGCATAAT